>JZKD02S0485608.1:238609-253602 GCA_000966675.3 Picea glauca | reverse complement strand
AGTCTAGTTCTGGAACCTCCTCTTCTGCTGCCTCTAATGTTTTGGCCTCCATGTTTTGTATCTGACCATACTCATCCTCTTCTTCATCATCTGAAGTGACCTCAATGTAATGTACTTGTCCTTGTCCCATGCACTTGTGTGATGGATTCCATGGCTCCTTGCATCTGAAGCAGAGTTGCTTCCTTCTCAGTTCCCTCCTGGTGTTTTCATCTATTCTGCCACGACCCTTGTCATAACCCTTAGGGTCATGTCCTCCCTGGTTTATTGGAGGCCTTTTATCTCTTCCACCATTGTTAAGAGGTGGTCTGGGTATGAATTTTGGTTTAGAAACTGGACCCAGATCCCTCGTCTTCCAAATGGCTTCCTGTAGGCTGGTAGGCTTGAAGGCCTTAACCCAACCCTTCAAGGGTTCCATCAATCCTTTTGTAAAGAGAATCATGAGCCTGGTCGGGGACATATCTTGCCCCATCATTGCCAACCTCTGGAACTCATCAATGTATGCCTCAGCTGTACCTATTTTCTTGAGTTGGGTGAGCTCTCAGAAATGTAACTCAGGATCTCCTAGATCAAATATATCAATGAGCCTCTGAGTGAATTCTTTATAGGATACAATCTGGTTGTGGCCAAGTGTGGTGAGCCCATGGTACCACCAGTCATGGACCTTTCCATCCAAGTACATAGTGGCAAACTTGATGGCCTCCATCTCTCTCATGGGGTTAAGCTGCAGGTAAGTATCCATCTTCTGTACCCATGTTTGTGCTGTCATCTTAGTCGTACCATCAAATTATGGAATCTCTATCTTCCCTTCCCTTCACTCAAACTCAAATATGCCCCTATGGTTCGTCCTAGGCTGGTTTCTGAACTTGAGTTGACAATAATGGTCTAGGGACATCTGTCTTTGAACTTTCATATCCAAGTTGTAGTATTCCTTGATACTCCTGGCTAATTGTTCCACAAAATCTTCAACCTGTTCATACTGCCCTTGCTCATCTGTGAATGTGGGCATATATGGTCTGGGGTTAGCTCTACTACCTCAGTGTTGGCCTAGCAATTCATCTGTGAAAACTGGCACGTATGGCCTATGATTGGTCCTGCTACCCATCTACCCATGGAACGTGCCACCTCCAAGACTTCCTTCGGATCCCGATGCTTTCTCTGGGTTATATCTAAATTCCTCATGGGTTCCACCGAACCCTCTAGCCTCCTTATTCCCATACATATCAGGATCTTTTCCTTGATGGGTTACTTGCATCAGAAGGTCAGTTATCCTAGTTTGGTTCTCATTCATCTTCTATAGATTCTCATCAACTTTCTTCAAGGTTTAAGAGATTTCGGCCAGTCCCCTTCTATTGGTTTCCTGATACTCATCCAACTACCAGACCAATGTGCTTTCTGTGCGGTTCATGTTTTGCTGGAACTTACCAAATTCGGCTACTAAGAGAGCCAAGCCCTAAGGCTCATGGTCGTCTCTTGACCCTTCCATTTCTGCCTCTATTTCACTGTTGTTTTTCTTCCTCCGAACCATAACAATTCCCCTGTACTTCTGCATGCACCGATCTCTCCACAGGTTTGGAGGATCGAGGCTCTGATACCACTGTAATGATCCCAAGCCAAATTCTTTCTTGGAATCACTAACTACTACTAATTTATTGAGTTATTAAGTGCATACAAGATTCACCAACACAAAGAGATCACAATATATTCAAGATGTAGAAGCATAAGAAAAGATCTGACCTTTTTATTATGAGCAATGTAATATCAATACAATAGATGGCCGATATGGCATAAACCTCAGATGGTCGTACAAGCAATAGATATGAGCTGCTACAAAATGTTCCCGACAATACAAAATAAGCCTCCAAAGGTTGATATACAATGAAGACTGAATCAAGCATATCTGAGCCGTACTAATGCTCAACCTTCAATCTGGAAAGTGCCACATCCTGCTAGAATGTTGAAACCCTCAATAATTCTTCCCTACTACCAAAAGTGTCCAATCATCCCGATAAATATGCCAAATGATAGATCGGGCAACTGGAAGGACAACCCAGATCTCCAAATTCCCAAATCCACTCTCAAACCCTGTAGATTTGAATTTCCCACTGAATGGGGTGCCCCACTAGATGAATGAAACCCTAACTGGTTCGAAATTGATGAAGGAGGCCTCCAAATGCTCTAAAAACCTCCAAGAATATAGATCGGGCTATGAGAATCCCATGGGAGAATTTTCGAACTCAGATCTCAAGCAGATCTCCCTAGATCTAAGTTTTACTGAATCACAGGGCATCCCCTATGGCTCCAAGACGTCCTAATATATAGACAAATGTAGAATGATGATAACCCTCCATAAAATCCCTCAAACTGATGGTCCTTCCCCTACAAACAAAACCCAACTGTCGGAATGGACCCGGGCCCTCAGGATAAGCTGGATCGAACCTCCCTCTAGATGATGGTGCGCCCTTGCTGGAAACACAAGAACAGTATGGCCTTCTACCTTCTGAAGCACTAGATGGAGATGGGCTGAGACTATAATGGTGTGGAGGAGTCTTTCATCCCTGAGATCAAGCTTCGGAACAAGGTGAGTGGATATTTCACCAATGATTTGCTCACAAGGGTTTGTACAGCAAAACCCCCAAACTGAATGCTCAAGAGCAATAGAAAATGCTAATCCAAAACCAGAATGAGTAATAGGTGCGCCCCAACCTCTTACTTATACTTTTCCTTCTAATTCTCTGTTGAGTTAGGTTAACTCCCAGGGTTAATCTTCTATTCTTCTATTGAGTTATCTTTTACACCTTTATCCTTTTCCTTTCTTGAGTCAACTTAAAAATATAACTTTTAACTTCTTGACTTTCCCCCTTTCAGTGTGAGACTATGACCTAGTGGGGGTGCCCAGGCCACTGAGTCTCCTCATCACCTCTCTAATAGGTGGGGGACATTACATATTGGCCCTTGGATGCCCTAGACATCATCATTCAAAGACTCGATGTCACCTAGTTGAGGTGTCCATCTTGAGGATGGTTTGGGTTGACACGTGTGGAAGCTCCTAAGGGTTTTTGATCCCCAAAGTTTCACCTGAAGGGATAACGTTCTAGCAGGGGGAGATAACATCGCCCTAGGAGGGGCATGACATCACCCTAAAATATCAAATTAGGGTTTTTATTGTCAAATTTATGTAAAAAAAAATTATCTCATGTAAATTAGCCATGTCGGCCTTTTTGACCTAATTTTGTAAATTAAAGGTCATTTTCATTGTATAAATAGGGGATTTTCCCTTGCATTTTTTTATCATCTATCACTCACACAAGTGAGGTCTGAAATGTTCACCCTACTTAAGGTTTATTGGCTGAAATTTTAGGTGCACTTCTTGGAGGAGTCTAAACTTGGTGTTTCTTGGCATTTTTCTTGGTGGAAAATCTTCAACTAGGCTTATTGCTAGATTATTCTTGGTGGATGTAAGTGAACTTATGCAATCCTTATTTTATTTGAATGGTTATGTTATATTTACTTTGAATTTATTCCAATATTATGAAATTTCTAGTTTAAAACCCTAGGATAACAAGCACATGTTATTGTCCTTGACTTAACAATTTTTCACCTACTAGATTGTGCTAGAAACCCTACCTTTGAAGCATTGTACTAGAGCCCTGTCATTGTAGCACTTTATCATAATTTTCTTCATCATGCCATTTTTTGCTTCAAGCTTGAGCTAAAGAAGGAGGAAAAATGCTAGGGCCTAGGGTTACCTACTTCCTAGTAGTTGTTTTCCTTCTAAGGCTTGTTGATTGAGGCCTTGGGTTACCAACACCTCATTCATCATCCTTATTTGTCCTTAGCTCTTATATTATCATTTGTTTCCTTCAATTTTTATACTGCAAAGTGACCCCATTATCCCTAAAAGGCACTAATTTATACCTTGAATTTGATTGATTGATGAAACCAACCCTTAAATATTTTACCTCAAGCAACCTTCTTGTTGTTGTTATAAAATTAAGCTACATCAATTTATTACAGCAATAAAAGCACTTAAAATCAATTGCAAAAGTTGATTTTTACATTTCCTAAATAGCTTCTGACAAGTGCTAGTATATTGCCATTGTTGGGTTATTATTTTTGGTCATCGTGAATCTCTTTTAAGGAATTTATTGTGAATCTATCATCTTGTATACATTGTTGTTATAAAATTATGTTTTCTTCATTTTACATCAACTTATTTCTTTATTTGACAACTCCAGGGTTTTATGAAGCACTAACATCAAATTGTACTTGCAAAAGATATTGTTTTCTTGTTGCTTTGCTCTGGGAAGGTACATCTAAGAATATCATTTCTTCATTGATTAAAACTTTGGGACCTTCTGATCAGCGTGACTTGTGAGAGGGGATATCTTTATTGACACTTTAACCTTTTCCTTATCAAACCCCTAGGTCACTGAGGATGTCTCCCCTGGGCTCTCATCCCTAAATAGAAAGAGGTATCTTATTAATGTGACAGTGATAGGATAACCTCCTGTTACACCTTTTTTTGCCTTCCCTTAGCCTTTCCCTTTGGGTCAACTAAAATTTGTGAGATAACATTTTGGTGCCATTTTCAGGGAACACTAAGTCAAGTCTCCTCAAATACGACACTTTTTCGGTAATCCTTTCCTCAAAGCCTTCATTTCAAAAACCTTGCTTGGAAACTCCACTAAGGGTGATCCCCTCATCCCTTTCATAGTTTTAAGAAAATTATCTGGTGACTCCACTAATGAAAAAACCAACCATGACTTCTCAATGGGACCTAGGAAATTTCAAACCTTTAGACATGAGTAAAATCCATGGATACCCTCGAAAAATTTCCCTGAAGTATGAGAAATGGCTCCCAAGATTCACTGGTAGTGATGGGGAGAGAGTCAACTTTCACATGCATGACTTCTTGGCCTTCTTTCAATTCCACCCTATCAGTGATGATGTCAAATATTTTTCAATGAAACTCTTCTCTTCCACTCTTCATGGCAATGCTAGGGAGTGGTATGACTACCTCCATGATGCTAGAATCACATCTAGGGACCAATTGGAAGAAACATTTCTCAAAATATGGGGTATTAAGTTGGAAGACATCCCAATACTACTAAAAAGACTTGAGCATATAAAGAAAACAAAGAATGATACTATCAAAGAGTTCTAGGATAGGTTCGAGGACCTGCTATTTTGAATTCCTGGAAGCTATCATCCTGAAGACAAGTACCTCATTTATCTCTATACCAATGCACTCTTGGTACATTTAGGGTTTCCCCTAAGTAAAAAGGACCCAAAAACACTTCATGAGGCTCATAACATGGATAGTGAAATTGAGGAAAATATCTCCTTGTCCAATGAATGACACATCTTTACCCAAGATTCTCTTAGTTTGGAGAGATTGTTTTCCCTTGAGACATATACGAATAATTTCCAATACTAAGGGGAAAAAATTATTGACCAAAAAGAGGTTGAGGAGAAGGATCCTAATGAGGTCTTCCAATTCCATGGGGAGGAACATGGGATTACTCATTGTTCTTCTGAGGAGGATGAAGACGTGGTTGAAGAGAGAGAACCTAAAAATATCAAACATGATGATGTAGCATCGATGTGTTCTCCTCCCTCTAATGAATCCATCCAAAATCTTATTTTTCATGCACAAGACAAAGAGGATGAGGTTAGTCACTTTCCTTTTTAGAATTTTGATAATACCTTATTTTATGATTCAGACAGTGAAGGAGAAATGGAATACTTTGGAAAGGTAGATCATCATTGTTGTACAGTTGAAGATGTAGGGGAAAGTCACGAGGATGAATCAATGATTCATGTTGTTTCATTTGATGAAGTCATCCAAGTCCTCGAAGCTCGTGCACAAGAAGAAATAAACACGGTGAGTTACCTTCCTTTCCAATATTTTGATGATGCTTTGTTTTATGATTTGGAAAGAGAAGAGGTACTAGAGGATCCCTTGGATGCATTAGATCCTTCATGTTATGAAAAGGGTAGTGAAATTGTTGATAATATTTATGATTTCATACATGTTGGAAGGCATAAGTTGGATGTGATTTTTTCTATTGAGGATCCCATTTACGACATTCAAGGTCATTTCCAAAAGTTTCCTCTACAACTATCATATGAGGTTACTACTTTTGACAATTGGCAACATGGAGATGATATAATTACAGATACTTTCCAAACACCCAGGGACGACCTAGTCCTATTTTCTCCTAATGATTTTCGGGCATACCTTGAGGATTTTGAGTACTCCTCTGATCATTCATATTTATTCTATGAAGAAAATTATCAACCATCGTTGTGCTCAGATCTTGATAAGAGTGAGGAAGTTTCTTTTCTGAAGCAGGATACTTGTGACAACATTTTCTACCTCCCTTTGATTACTTTACCTTGCTATGTCACTGAGGGTATGTTTTGGAAACACGACCCTTATCCCAAGTATTTTGTAGGAAAAAGCCTCCTTTAGGA
Source organism: Picea glauca (assembly GCA_000966675.3). Taxonomy (NCBI): domain Eukaryota; kingdom Viridiplantae; phylum Streptophyta; class Pinopsida; order Pinales; family Pinaceae; genus Picea; species Picea glauca. The sequence continues at coordinate 247,125 of JZKD02S0485608.1, read as the reverse complement.
TTTTAGGGGAAGGTTGGGTACCTTACGAACAATCTTATTATCATAATCTTCCAGCTTCCCCTTAAGAAATTTTCAGTCATCCTTTAATTTCTTTCCAACCCCTTCCCAGGCCTCATATTGTGAAGACGTTCAAGGTGTCCAACCTTCATACTCTTTGAGTCAGTCTATTGACCCTTTGAATTTTCACTATCCCTTTTTGAGATGGATTGAACACTTTCCTGAGAGTATGAATTGGCATGATTTTGTCCCTCCCTCCCACTTCCATGAGATAGACTTTACGATTTTCCATAATTCCGTACATTTGCTAACTCATGTTATTTTTGTGTTTAACTTGTCATTGTTTTGGTTTATGATCAAGAACATGGATTCACCAGCTATTTGGGTACACCTAGCATTCAACCAGCTAGTAAGTATAGGTAAGTAGGTAAGCATTTTGCATTCATTATATATACCATCTTCATTTCATGCAAGAATAATTGTATTTCCATTTGTATATATGCTTTCTTACTTTCATCTTATTGTATCATATACAATCCAGGGGTGATATCACCACCCCAAATGATTACTAATAAATTTTATTGAGATATAGCAGGTCACAGGTCATACCAGATATGTTGAGGTTCTCATGCACTCTACGATGACCACATGTCCTCGATTTCGATCCAGATGTTATCCCCTAGCCTAGGGATAACTAAGGAGATTATGTCTTGAGACCCTAAGGTCCTAGACATGGAGTATCAAGAGCCATATTGAATTGAGCCTGGCACTGGAGGGCCCATCCTTATTCTTCAGCACCTCCATCCTGTCAATAACAACAACATCCATCACATTGGCCTGGTCATTTAGCAGTAGTGGATCTTGCTCCATAAGGTAATGAGTTTGGGTATAATGATATGTGTCACTCTGATTCTCAAAAAAATTGAATATGTGAATTTAATTCTCTTTTTCTTCATGACGTTTGCTCGGACTTTATGCCTTTTGACTTGTCCATACCTGGGGGGATGACATAATTCACTAGCAAGTTGGTTCCCTTAGGAGTGAGTTTCCATTGGGTGGGTCCATGAAAGGCCATCATCCATTCCCACCATACTTATCACTTTCCACCATCTTCCCTCTCATCCCTCCCCTACATTGGTTTAGGAAATGGGTTTTCCAAGCTAGAAAAGGGTTATACCTTACCTTGTGGAAAGAAGGGGCTAAAGGCTCAGAGGCTAAAAGTAGATGGAAAAAGATAAAACCCAAAAGAATAAAACCTTCATATGATTCACCCAGGGGTCCCTGAGAAAACAATAAAAATATTCTCAGCAAGAAATGGAGGGACCCATAAAATAAATAAACTCAAGACCTAGATGGAGGATAGGGGATATCATCACGAGACAACCTATTAGGTGCATGGGAATGTAGTTGTATGACACTACCATTCATTTGGTCACCACACCAGGGTAGTGTCTCTTGGTGGCATAACAAAGAGAAGGGGGGTTTCATCATGAGCCAACCTTCTCATCTCTGTGAAATGCTTGTGGATAAAAATATCACCACTAGTCACCATGCCACGACAGTGTCCCCCAACTATTCTCTTGAAAGAAAAAGAAATAAGATAAAAAGGTAAAAGAAATTGAATGGGCTTAGAAACATTTTCATCCATGACAAGATGTAGCTCATCCTCTTCAGAGGAACCCACAAGTAAGACATACATTTCTCTGTCATCACTGCACCCATTTCTCAAACATCCCCATACCACCTCATCCACTTACATGACCTCGATTTGTCTTCACTTGGAAACATCCTACATCCAATGAGAATTAGCCCAATAGGACTTCCTAAAACCCTCTCCAAACATGGCTTGTAGAATAACATAACGTCTTTGAGCACTTGTATCGAAAAGGGGGGTTTTATGCACATGTTTAGATAACTTGATTATTAGATGTGATTGACATTGCTATGATCATCCTATGGAGGGAATACTATTTGTTGATGCATGACCATTCCCAACAGACAGGTACACATGAGGAGATGATTAGCTCAGACCTCCATAAGGATGAAATCCCACCAAATGGATGTTGAGACCCTAGGAACGGGCATACATATATCAGAGGCTTTCATTGAAAAGAGAGGAGGACATTCCAACAGAGACAATCTGGCATGCCTGGACCCAGGGGGGTCTTTCCCTCCCACATGATATTGGCCCTTGAAGGCCCTACACGTCATCATTCAGAGCGTTGACATCACCTAGTTGAGATGTCCAGCTTGAAGATGGTTTGGGTTGGCATGTGTGGTAGCTCCTGAGGGGTTTTAAGCCCCAACATTTAATTTGGAGGGATAGTGTTCCAGTAGGGGGGATAATGTTACCCTAAGAGGGGAATGATGCCACCCTAAAAGATCAAATTAGGTTTTTATCGTCAAATTTATGTAAAAATGGATTTTTTCATGTAAACTAGCCATGTCAGCCTTTTTGACCTAATTTTGTAAATTAAAGGTCATTTTCACTATATAAATAGGGGATTTTCCCTTGTATTTTTTTATCATCTATCACTCACACAAGTCAGGTCTGATATTTTCACCCTACTTAACGGTTATTGTCTGAAATTTTAGGCACACTTCTTGGAGGGGATAAACTTGGTGTTTCTTGGTGGAAAAACTTCAACTAGGCTTATTACTAGATTTTTATTGGTGGATGTAAGTGAATTTCTAAAATCCTTCTTTTCTTTGAATGGTTATGGTACATTTACTTTTCATTTATTCCAAGATTATGAAATTTCTAGTTTAAAACCCTAGGAGAACAAGCACATATTATTGTCCTTGTCTTAACAATTTTCACCTACTAGTTTGTGCTAGAAACCCTACCTTTGAAGCATTGTACTAGAGCCCTTACATTGAAGTCTCTAGGATCATTTGCTTCATCAAGCCATTGTTTTCTTCAAGCTTGAGCTAAAGAAGGAGGAAAACTGTTAGGGCCTAGGGTTACATACTTCCTAGTAGTCATTTTCCTTCTAAGGCTTGTTGATTGAGGCCTTGGGTTACCAACGCCTCAATCATCATCCTTCTTTGTCCTTAGCTCTTATATTATCATTTGTTTCCTTCAATTTTTTTCTGCAAAGTGACTCCATTAGCCCTAAAAGTCATTGATTTAAACCTTGAATTTGACTGATTGATGAAACCAGCCCTTAAATCCTTCACCTCAAGCAACCTACTAACCTTTCCTAACCCTAGATTAGACTAATTCACTAACCTTCTTGTTGTTGTTACAAAAGTAAGCTACAACCATTTATTACAGCATTATAATCACTTAAAAGAAATTGCAAAGTGCTAGCATATTTCCATTATTCGGTTATTATTTTTGGTCATTGTGAAGCTCTTTTAAGGCATTTATTGTGAAGTTTGTTGAAATTACTAAGACAACTGAGAGGGGGGTGAATCAGTTGTTATTGTGCTCAATCAATTTTAACAATATTAATACATTCTTAATCTTTCTTCAAGTGATCATCAACATTATACAACATATGGACAATAAAAGTAATGCACATCAGTTACACATAAGGTATACATAGAGACAGATTTTCACGAGGAAACCCATAAAGGGAGAAAACCTTTTCTTCTTCGAAATGATAGGCAGTCTTTTAAGTTCTGTACATCATCTATAATTGAGCATCAACTCAATGCGAGGATTCTACCTCTGTTTTACAAGATGCAACTTGTTTGAGAGCACCAACTCTCTGCTTTCTCTAGCACCCACTAGAAGGAAGCACCAACTCCCTTAATCTTCCAGCACCAACTGGATGTAAGCACCAACTTCCAATTACACAGGCTCCAACCTATATAACAGAGAACACTTGTTCTCCCTTACACCACCTTGCCACCCTAGTTTCTCTGGTTGCAACTAGATGGAAGCTATAACTCCCTGTGTTCAAGCTCCCACTTGAAGCTCTGAGGACAACCGTCCTCCCTAGCACCTCCCAACCACCCTGGAATATAAATGAATAATTAAACAACCAACTACATAGATAAATTGATCTTACCACTTCTTCTCTATTATGTAAATCTAGTCTTCTTCTAGATGTTCTGCAATTCTTCTCTTCCTTTGTATGTTCTACAAATCTGCTCTACTTCAACTTGTTCTGTCATTCTGCTCTGCTTCAACTTGTTCTGTCATTCTTCTAATCTTCTCTGAGTTTTTTCTCACCCTGAAATGCCAACTGATCAGGAATCATGAATCAGTTTTGATAACTGATTCATAACTGATGAATTAACTGTGAGAGAGAATAATAGCCCTCCAATCATATTCAAGTTTATCTGCACCGTTGGATGAACTTTATTAATCTTTCCTTTAAATCGGGTTTCGGCATTTCGGCATTCCTGTGGTCAAGTGTCTCGACACTTCATATCGTGATCTCCAAAACTCTGATACATAACTTTTCTGTGCTAGCTCCTTCCTCTATATGACCAAGGTCATGACCAAGCACTTATGCATAAAGTGCTTTTCGCGAATTTTCATTTCATGAATCTGGAGATGAGGCATCTCGACTCTCCAATTCGCGATCCCTGAAACCCCAAAATGGAGCTTATCTGAACTAACTCCTTCCCTTCTCGTGACCACCATTGGTGACCATAGGCTGTACCAAAAGGCGCTTCATATTTCACGATTTTATAAACTTCATCGAGTCTGATTGATGGTTGAAATATCCATAGATCCGACGGTCCAGATCTTATCACGATCTCACATCTCGCGAGTTTCCACACCATGCTCCGTTGACTCCAAGTCAATGACTTTTCCTATGATTCGACGGTCTAGATTTGATCTTAATTCAATGGCTCAGATCATATCGCGATTTCACATCTCGCGAGTTTCCACACCATGCTCCGTTGACTCCAAGTCAGCAACTTGTCCTATGATTCGACGGTCCAGATCTAATCTTAATTCAATGGCTCAGATCATATCACGATTTTGGCGTTCTTGTGGTTATGTTTCTTGCCTCTCCAAGTCATGATTCGCAAAACTCTGAAATGGAGTCGAATCAACGGTCCATATCACACCTTGATCTGATGGCTGCGATTAAATTGCAATTTCTCATATCGTGATTTCGATGGTTATGTTTCTTGCCTCTCCAAGTCCCAAGTCATGAAAATCCAAAATGGAGTCGGATTAATGGTCCAGATCACACCTTGATCTGACGGCCGCAATTAAATCACGATTTCGCATATCATGATTTCGATGGTTATGTTTCTTACCTCTCCAAGTCGCGAGTCACAAAACTCTGAAATGGCATGGGATCAATAGTCCCAATCAACACTTAATCTTACGGTCATCGGGAATTGTAAATGGGATCCAACAATCAGAAATGTTGCTTCTCTTCTCGAGCTTACTTTGTTTCGCTTACTCTGATCTTGCCATCGATGATCTTCCAACAATCCTCTGCACTATCTCTTGTGAGCTTTATTTGAATCTTCTTTGCAGCGTCTTCTCATAATGCCCAACTATTTCATACTTTCTATACTCATTCCATCTTCATTGTTGTACTTTCCATGAATGACAAGTATACAAGCATGTGCTATCTGTTAAATATTTGCCAACATTCTCCCCCTTTGGCATTGATGGCAACACAAGCACCCACATGCATTCAGACTCTATCTTCCGGACTGTTTTCTCCCCCTTTGACATCAATGTCAAAGAAGAAACATGCTCCCCCTGAGCTGTTGCAAAACATACTCCCCCTTTCAACTATGAGCATCTTGGAAATACACCAGATATTCAATAAGTACTCCCCCTGACCAAGTGACAGATTAGACACAAGAAATTATAACCCCCAACTTTTGATGAAGATATCCAAAAGGGGTTGCTGCTAATGGTTTTGTAAATATATCTGCAATCTGTTCTGTAGAAGGTATATAATTTAGTTGAACAATTCTATTTGTAACTCGTTCTCTGAGAAAATGGTACGTTATTGGAATATTCTTAGTCTTGGAATGAAGAACAAGATTCTTGGAGACACTAATGGCACTGGTGTTATCACAGTGAATTGGAATGGGATCAGTGTAAGTTACCTCCAAATCTGCAAGAGTTTGTATCATCCATAAAATTTGTGTGCAGCAAGTAGCAACAACAATGTATTATGCCTATGTAGTTGATAATGAAATGGATCCTTTCTTTTTACTAATACATGCAACTAATGAGTCACCCAGAAAGAATGCTCCTCCACTGGTGCTTTTTCTCTCATCAACACAGTTTGCCCAATTTGCATCTGAATAAGCAGCTAACTGAAAATTCTGATTTATGGGATACCACAGACCATAAGTCATTGTTCCCTTCAAGTATTTGAATATCCTTTTTATAGCTATCAAATGACTTTTTTTAGGAGCAGATTGATAACAACCTACCATTCCAACAACTTGCATTATATTAGGATGAGATATTGTGATGTACATAAGATTGCCTATCATAGAGAGATATGACCTTTGATCAACATCAGGTGAGATATCATCTTTACTCGGCTTGCAACCAACCACCATAGGTGTATTGATAGGAGAGGAATCCTCCATCTAAAATTTCTTTAACATCTCTTTCAAATATTTTTCTTGAGAGATAAATATTCCTGCAGAACTCTATTTTACTTGTAAACCAAGAAAATATGATAGTTCTCCTATCATGGACATCTCAAACTCTATTTGCATAGAGTTAGCAAACCACTAGATAGATGATTCATTAGGACAAACAAAAATAATATCATCTACATAAACTAGAACAACTAGTAAATTATCACCTTCAGACTTAATGTAGAGATTGTTGTCAACAGTACCTTTCTTGAACCCTTTGACTTGTAGAAATTTGTCCAGTCTATAATACCAAGCTTGTGGTGCTTGTTTCAGTCCATATAATGCCTTCTTTAGCTTGCAAACATGATTAGGATTATATGTCAATGAGAATCCTTCAAGTTGCTCCATATATACTTCTTCTTCTAGATCTCCATTTAGAAATGCTGACTTAACATCCATCTGATAAACTTTAAAGTTCTTATGGCATGAATAAGCAAGAAACATTTTGATGGCTTCCAATCTTGCCACTGGTGCAAAAGTTTCATCAAAATCTTGACCTTCAACTTGTGAATATCCTTTACAGACTAATATAGATTTATTTCTAACAACTTGCCCTTTTTCATTCATTTTATTCTTCAACACCCATTTGGAACCTATTACATTCGTATCTTCAGGTCTAGAGACAAGCTCCCAAGTATTGTTCTTTTCAATTTGATAAAGCTCTTCATTCATTGCTCTAATCCAATCATCATCCTGACTAGCTTCCTCAAAAATTTTAGGTTCAGTCTAGATAAAAAGGCAACATGAGATTGTTCTGAGTCTTTAATCAATTTCCTTCTTGTTTGAACTCCTTTATTTATATCCCCAATTATCTGATTTTCAGGATGATTCTTTCTAATAATTATGAGAGGTGATTTTTCTTCTTTCTGCTGATTTGTGTCAGTCTAAGTATTCGTATCTTCATCTGATTCAGATTCTTCCTTTTATGATCCTTGGACATGTTCATGTTCATCTTCAACTATATCTTCTATTCTTGGTTCAGCACTGCTTACATTTCTGACTTGGATTTCTTCATCAACTTTTATATCTATAAAATCAACTAGTTTATGCAGTCTCTTATTGTAGCATATGTACCCTTTATTATTCGTAACATAACCCAAAAGGATAAATTCATCGGCCATGTCATCATATTTTCCAATATTTTCATCATTGTTCTTGATATAACATTTACTCCCGAAGATTTTAAAATGCTTGATTGAAGTAGGTATTCCAAACCATAGTTCATAAGGAGTCTTGTCACTGTGTGGCCTGACATGAGCTTTGTTAAGGATATGAATAGCTATATGAATTGCTTCCACCCAATAAGTCTGAGGTATGTTCCTTTCATTCATCATTGATCTTGCCATTTGTTGTATTGATCTATTCTACCTCTCAACAACTCCATTTTGCTGTGGAGTCCTTGGAATTGTGTGCTCTCTTTTGATCCCATGTTTATCACAGAACTCTTTGAAGTTCCATGAGCTAAACTCTCCTCCTCTATCAGACCTTATTGCCTTTAATATTTTTCCTGTTTGATTCTCAGTCAGAGCCTTAAACACTTTGAATTTTTCAAATGCTTCAGATTTTTCCTTTAAAAAAGAAACCCATGTTAGTCTAGAATAATCATCAATAGTCAACATAAAATAGTTTTCTTTTCCTGTACCTTATTTTCTTGATGGTCCACATAAATCCATATGTACTAACTAGAGAGGTTCTTTTGTTGAGGGAAAGTTTTTAGATTTGAACTGAGTGCGAGTAAGCTTTCCTATCTGGCAGGATTTACACATAGAGTCGTATGGCTTTGATATCTTCGGAAGATCCTTTACTGCCCCAGTGTTTTTGAGCTTGATTATATGATCAAAATTTAGGTGTCCAAGTCTCTTATTCCACAACCAACTTTCATCATACTTGCTTAAGTGACATTCTTCTTTTTCTTCTTTTAACACATA
>JZKD02S0485608.1:210962-228184 GCA_000966675.3 Picea glauca | reverse complement strand
ATGCTATCAGAGATGCGGGGTGGCGAAAGACCAAAAATGGCGACGTGCAGGGGCACCATCACCCAGTTGAAAATCTCATAAATAAACTTATTTGCATTATTTTCCCACAGCTTGTTGTGGTACTCATGCACGGTTTTTTCTTGGGTTGGACTCCAAGCCCAATTCATCAAAGCAAAAGGTGTCATGGAGCATATTGCGTCCATGATATACATGGACATGAAGAATCTGGATGGCCTCCCGGCTGCCTTTTTCTCCCGGTACTCTGTGATCCTGTTGAACAGACTATCGGAGAGCATCTTCACCCAATTAAATGAGCAACCTTCCACTACCTGAAAGATGAGAGGTACCCACTGGATGTAAAAATGTGCGGTATCCTCCAATCTGAAAAGCCGACAATTCATCATCGCCACATACATATACTGTGGCTTTAATGAAGAAATTGAATACACACCCTTGTCGTTCGCTCTGAACGTTGCAGAACGCAAAACCTAGTCTTTTAACAAACCAGGCATGGTTTTATCATATTCCTCGCATTCCTTCTTTTTGAATTCCTCCAGGAATTCTTTGCCATATGTATATTCAGAAGTTGTTGGGAGATTATACATAAATTGGATATGCTCTGGTCTGAAAGTTCCGACCATGACCTGTCGGTCATTTACGATAGTTCTAGCGGGCAGGTCGATGTGATCCAATGCCCATCGGATCATGTCGTAGTATGGAAGCAACCGAGGTCTGGATGCAACCAGGTGCATCCCCGACTGAACAATTGTCTTGTACTTAGTATTCAGGTCATCCTTTACAATATCATTGTCATCATCATCCGAGTCCGAATAGTTTACCAACTCGGATTGCAGAATGTCTAAAATAAACGACTAGGTGGGTACTGAGCCACCAGTCCGTGGTGAAGTATCTGAGATGTTGTCTGGACCCTGCGCTGCAACCTTGACACTTGCTTTCGCTGCTCTCCTTGGGGCCATGGCTGATGCTTGCTTTTTCGCTCTTCTGCAATAAACCTGTGTATACATGTGAAAATGAGTTCCCTCAGAGAAAGGTGAGCTCTGTGCGCTTATGAGAAATGTTTTAAAAGGAATGAAACTTTTGTATATATTTGAAAACTCTGTACCTTTTGAAATAAGTCTATCAAATCACAAATAAAATCAAATTTAATGTAAAAATCTGATCTTATTTATTCGTAGATTTACCCTAATTCTTCATTAATGTCATCAATGTTCGATGCCTTGACAGGCAATCAGGTTTTGGAGAGCAAGTAAATTCCTCGTGAAGTGTGCCAACCTCGATATGCAGGACGTATCTCGCTTAATTTTAAAATTCCAAATTTAACAACGTTAACTATTTTCTCGCTCATCGCGGCATCGTGGATTTTCTTTCAACAAATTGAGTCTTCAACTCGCGAGGTTGCGAGTGTCGATTTTCCCTTAATTAATAATAACCGTGATTTGGCGCATTCTTAATTATATAACTAACCTAACCTCCATATTGCAACTCGGGAATTTGAAGACAAACTTTTGGGAGAATGATATGCCGAGTTGCGATATCGCGATGTGGCGATAATTAAGACTCAAATTAAAAGAAGGAACTCTTAGATTAGGCGACTAATTAATCTCGCTATATTTATGTCACAACTTCGTGAATCGGATTTTTGGACACCTTAACTTGATGAAAGAAAGTGCCGAGTGACGAGGTGCCGAGAACCAAATTTAACCATGGTCAGTTTTTTACCCTTAGTCTCTAACCAAGGTTATCACCAAGTCATCATGTTCTCGGCTATCGGGGCTGTAAAAATAAAAAATCAGGTCTGATGGATGCCGAGGCGCGAAACCCCAATGACGTCTAATCAGAGGTTAAATATTTTACCCTAGTTAATGCCTTAGACGAAAATTAGAACCGAGTTCCCATTTTCGTGACTCGAGACTCATGAATTTGAGAAATAAAGTGTCTGAATTGCGAGACCCCGAAATAAAACAAAAGAGAAAACATACTTGCGAAAAATGGACCCTTTTTGAAAGTGACAAAGCATTTCTATTCATGGGACAAGATTTCAGAGCTTTGTGATTTCGAAAGGAAAAGAAAAGCAAATTTTATATCTCAAGTACCAAAAATTGAAAATTGCGCGAGGTGAAAAACAAGGGCGGCTCCAACACCATGCTCTAAAATTTTAAAAGGATTTGCTCATTGTTTTAAACCCAATTGTTTTCATCCTTGATGAGATCACATGATCTGAAATTGTAAGGATTGATCAATGTTTAAACCAAATCATTTCCATCCTTGATGGGATCCCATGCTATGAAAATTTTAAGGATTTGATCGTTGTTTAAACCCAATCATTTTCATCCTTGACGAGATCCCTTGCTCTTCTACTAACCGAATAGGGGTTGTTGGGTGCACCTTTCCCCTTCTCTTTCCATCAACCAAACTAGGCTTTCTCAGTGTGCCCCTCCCCCTACTCTTTTCATTGACCGATCATAGCTTTTAGTGCACCTTCCCTCAATGATTGTCATCAGGTTAACCAACGATTTTACTTGTTCCACACGCGACAAATGCATAGAATTTTCCTATGTTCTGGTAGAGAATCTACTTTTCGATTTGCACGAACCCGAATAACGATTTTACCTGGTCTTCCCCCATCTTCAAAAACCAAGAAACTTCCACAACATCAGTCATAGTTTGGTTGAGATGTATGCCTAGAATGATCCCTCTACCTTTAGACATTTTACCAGCTTTCCTATCCTTACATTATAACCTCTCTACCTAAGTATCCTTCGTATGGGGATTCAAGTGTTCCCTTACGATATGATTGGAAAAATTAAGCTCTCATTTCACAACCGAATCAAAGGAATTTGAGAATCTGTGATCGTCCATGCCAGTAGCATCCATGCCATAGGGGTCTAACACCCAAGGAGAATAACAAGTCATTGGATAAGAGTAGATTGTTGTGGGGGATGTGGTTGGTTTGATGAGGTCCTTTTAGAGTATGTGAGAGGCCTTGATTAACCGACTAGATAGAGATGAGGCCAGGGCACATGTACCTAATGAGGTAGAATTCACAAGGAACTCGAGAAGGTTAAGTTTCACAAGTTCATGGGTGCCATGGATGGCTCAACCACCGAGGATTGGTTGGAGAACATGGAGATGTGCTTCGCACTTCATAACTACACCTCCAACATGAAAGTCTGCATGGCAATATTTCAGTTGAAGGGGAGCGCTCTTCTATGGTGGAAGATGCTCTTACTTCAGTTGAACATGGTCGTCGAAGATGTGTCATGGGAACTGTTTGAGGAACAGTTTTGGGAGAGGTATTTGTTAGAGGAATTCATTGAGCATCATCTAAATGAGTTCAATGACTTACGACAAGGTGGACATACAGTGACAGAGTATGAGGCTCGATTCATGGAGTTTCTTAGGTATGCTCCACACCTGAACATGGAGAAGCTAAAGGTCAACAAGTTTCTGTTTTTCCTTAACTTCAACATTTGTGTGAAGGTCAGGATCCTAATGCCACATACATTGCAAAAAATAGTCCAGAAGGCCCTCATAGAAGAGGAAGAGATGACCAGCGGGGGTTAGGGTAGGACTCCTGCAAGACCGACTGGATAGACAATGATAGGTGTGCAACAACATAAAAAACTAGCCAGAAATACATCAAGGTATCGAGATACGTTGAGAGGATCCGCGTTCACGACGCCCTGACGACCAACTCCTCAACAGAGGAATCCCTAGAGATGACCACCGCATCAGAAACAACATCACCCACAGTAGCAATAGTTTAGGCCTGTTTAGCAGAATAGACCAGGATTTATGGCTGGAAGGCCGAAAACTTCTACTTCAGGGACCAGGAGTATTGGAACGAAGATCGGATGTTGGACATGTGGAGAGACATATTACCAGTGAGACTATCTAGTGGAGAGGGCCAGAGAAGTTTGGTCATCCAGACACACTACAATGGGAGATTTGGGAAAGGCCAATAGGATTCATGGAGTAGTGAATAACCGCCAGGCCAAGCACCCGTCCACTGTGTGCGAGACATTAGGTACCATCGTCGACCAAACTTTTAGTATTTTGATAGATCTAGGTGCTACAGAGAGATTTTTTCTAGTTCAATGCTGAAGAGAATTAAGGTAAGGGAAGTCGAAAAAGATGAGTTAAGATATGTACAAATGGCTTCAGGTGCCAAAAAAAATGTTGGGGGAAGAGATACAGGCTGTCGTATGAACTTGGGAGATTTTGTAATGATGTATAATATATATGTCATGATCTTAGGATATTATGACGTCATGATCAGTATGGACTGGTTGGAATCTCATGATGCGATACTCAACTGTAAGACAAAATGATTGAGTTTGATCGATGATGAGGGACAAAGAAGAGTAATTGTAGGAAGAAGCTAGGGAGTGTCCCTGAGGTTCATTTCTTCACTAAAAATACATAAGGGAATGCTCAAAGGATGCAAGCTATATGCAATCTTAGCACTAAACAACAAGGGAGTGGCAGAAGGATTAGAAAACCTTCTGGTATGAAGGGAGTTTGCTGACATATTTCCATAAGAGTTACCAGGATTCCCGCCCGAGAGAGTGTTGTAGTTTACCATCGAATTGAAATTGGAAACTGAACTGATAGCGAGAACACCTTATCATATGTTAACACTTGAGTTACAGGAGTTGAAAATGAAACTGAAGGATTTGTTGAACCAAGGACTTATACATCCAGGTGTGTCACCTTGGGGTGCACCAGTTATTTTCATAAGAAAGAAGGATGGGTTGTGGAGACTATGTATTAACTACTATCAATTGAAAAAGGCAATGATCAAGAACCAATATTATTTTCCAAGAATAGACAATTTGTTTGATCGAATGAATGACATGATTGTTTTCAAATATCGACTTGAGATCAAGTTATCACCAGTTATGAATTAAAGAGGAAAACATTCCTAAGACCGCATTCAAGATGAGGTTCGAACATTACGAGTTTACCATTTTACCATTTGGACTGATGAATGCCCCAAGGGTATTCATGAGCTTGATTAATGGGGTGTTCCGTGAATACTTGGACAAGTTTTTTCAATTATTTGCTTATTAAATATTGATATATTCTTGGACGATAGAAGAACATGATGGAAATTTTTGCTTACTACTACAGTCTTTACGGGACAATAAGTTATACGGGAAATTGTCGAAATGCTCTTTTTATAAATTGAGTATTAATTACTTAGGTCATGTTATCTCTGACGAAGGAATCACTGTGGATCCAGTGATGGTAGAGGCTATTATGTACTGGCCTCTACCTATGAACATACCAGAAACATGTATCTTTATGGTTTTATTAGGATATTACTAATGGTTCATCGAAGGTTTTTCTAAGATAGGAAATCTGATCATAGAACTATAGAAGAAAAACAAGAACTTTGTATGGACCAATAAATGCGTGGAATAATTTCAAAGGCTCAAGGATATTTTGACGATAACGTCGATACTAAAAGTCCCTGACATGGACAAGGAACTCTTGGCATGCACTGATGCATTCAAATAAGTCTTAACCAGATTCGTGATGCAAGACGATCGAGTGATCACTTACATTTTAAGGAAATTAATAAATGATGAGGAGAACTATGAGACGCGTGATTTAGATTTATTAGCCATTGTGTGTTCCTTGAGAGTGTGGAGACATTATTTTATTATATGGAAATTCGAACTAAAAATAGATCACTTTGGATTGCAGCACATTTTTATGCAAAGTAACTTGAACGTGCGACAAAGGTGATGGTCAGAATTGCTTAGCTAACATGATTTTGAGATTACTTATAAAAAAGGAACAATAAATAGAGTGGCAGATGCGTTTAGTTAGAGACCAGGCATATTTTTGGTGATACCTCTTCAGGCAAATCTTAAAGAAAATATTCTATCTATACAAATTGACGATGACTGGTACAAAGAAGGTAAGGACAATATTGAAAAATACACCATGATGGTGCCAAGGTTTGAAGGTTATACATTGGAAAATGATCAGATGATGAGGTATAATAACCATATTTATGTACCACCTAATGATGAATTGATAAGTTTGATCTTAAGCGAAGCTCATAGAGTAGTGTACATGGCTCATCGAGGAGTCGCGAAGATGAGGGAAGACCTTAAGCCCTTATTCTTCTAGAAACAAATGAAGGAGGATATATTTAACTATGTGGCGTGATGTCTATAATGTCAGCAAGTGAAGGTTGAACATAGATATCCAACCAGATTGCTACAACCACATGCCATTCCAGAATCGAAATGGGCGGTCATTTCAATGGACTTTATTGTTGGATTTCCGCTAACGACAAGGAGCCATGGCTCAATTTTTGTGGTAGTCGACACTTTGATAAAGAGTGCACATTTTATTCTTATGTGTATGATGTATTAGGTGCAATATATAGCTAGCTTTTTTATCGGTGAGATTGTGAGATTACATGGAGTCCCTAAAAGGATCATATCCGATAGAGGATTGGTGTTTACTAGACGTTTTTGAACCAGTTTTGAAGAGGCCTTAGGGACACAACTAAAATTTAGTACAACATATCACTCTACGACAGACGGGAAGACAAAAAGAAAGAACCAAATCTTGGAAGATATGTTGTGTATGTACGTGATGGACCAACATAAGAATTGGGAAGACTTATTGCCACTGGTAGAGTTTGCGTACAACAACGACCATCAAAGTACCATTAATATAGAACCATTCGAGTTTCTTTACGGGCGATTGTGTCAGATGCCATTGAGATGGGATTGACTTGAGGATAGCATCTTGTTAGGACCATAAGTGATCCAAGAAATGGAAGAACAAATGAAAACAATAAGACAAAGGATTAAAGAAGCACAAGATCAACAAAAAAATTATGTCGATGCGCATCGCGTTGACCGTAAATATGAAGTTAGCGATTGATTTTTCTTTCGGGTGAAACTGCACAAGAGTTGGATCAAGTTTGGAAAGGCTAATAAACTATCTCCTTGGTTTTTGAGACCTTTCAAAGTTGTGGAAAGGAAGGGACACATGGCCTATTGACTAGCCTTTCCTGTTTCTTTGGGGCATATGCACGATGTTTTTCATGTATCTTTTTTGAGGCATTATGTTAGTGATCCTACACATGTGATTGACATGAGTTATTTGTAGGTGTCAGATGAGGGTGCACTCACGGTGGAGCCAATCCACATTCTATACCATTGCATTCGACATCTACAACATCAAAAATTTGATCAGGTCAAGGTCAAGTGGGACAATTATAGTCCATATTCAGCTTCCCGGGAAGACACATATGATATGTGCCAACAATTTCCATATTTATTTGATGGTTTAGACATATAGATTTTTCCAGATGCTTTATTTACTGCATTTTATATACTGTACAACTTCGGGACGAAGTTTAAAACAAGAGGTGGTGTATGTAAAATCCCACTCTTATGAGCACATGTTATTGACTTATTCTTTGAGGACACTTGCATGCAAGTGATCCGTTTATAGTATTTGGTTATCTTTTTCTCTTATGGAATCTTATGATGATGTTGATGGATTATGATTTATGTTTTTTTATATCTATGTGTTGATAGATGTTATTGACAAGTTTCCCCTGAGTGTGCAGGACACTTGACAGATTGTTGATGTCTATGGCATCAATGGACCTCCTTGGACTCCGAATTGAGTCACAGAGTGGATTATATTAGTTTGAGAATCTCATTTATGCATATGTGATATATGATCAATTATATATTATTATTTTGTATATGGATCATTGACAATGTTTCGTTGATGATTGCAGGATGACGATTTCTTGCTAATCTGACTCACATAAGGAGTGAAGGGGACATGAACATAGACCATATATTGAGGGAGAGGTGTGGTAGCATCCCTGTCACAACCTACTATCACTCTCATCATGGCTTGAATTGTAGGTTAGTGATTACCTAGTTCAATAGGTCCACGATGTTGTGAGGGAAGACTGAGACAATTGCTCACGAAGATTTCTAAGGTGAGCACAATAAGTCATGGTACTTATTCCTTGGAAGACCTTAGTCTCTCACAAGGTCACCATAATGGAGTTTTGACTCCAGAGGTTAGACAACTACCAAAACTAGTCAAAGGCGAGTGGCACCCTTGGCGCATGAAGTGCATCTTGATGGGAACGTTGTGTAAATAAAATTTGAGTCAATGAATCTAGGTAGCCTAGAAAACCCTAAGTGAATAATACATCGTGTAAAATATTGATCACTATTAGATCAATTAATTAATTAATTAACTAAGGATTGAATTTACTAATTATAATCCCTATAAGAGTCTAATCCTTTGCAAATAAAATTTAGTTAATCCTAAGTCTAAGTTAGTAAGAAGACTACAAACTAAATTTATAAATTAAATAATGAGGGGATGAAGTAAATCAATTTAAGAAATAAGGAAAATAAAATAAATCTAAAGATTGATTTAATACACATATGTGCAAGTAATTACCATATTGGAATTTAAGGTAAGAATGGAATAAAGATAAAGGAATGGCTATGCATAGAAAGGAATCTAGAGTCTAGTTAACTTTAGTCTAACTAGGAGAATATTCCTATTCTAACTCAACTCAGATTTAGTAAGGCATCAATAATTGATTGGAAATAAGGGGAATAAAGAGACAACTAGGAGAGATTTAAGGAGCGCTTTTAGGAAGGGTGAGGGAAATTGACTTTTGTATAAATAAATTATGGAATTTTGTTGTGCAACTTATGGAGAGGGTGACAAGTGTATGCGGGAAATTATTATTAATTATTTATTTAAAGAGTGAATTAAATGTAAAAGTGAATGTGTCATTAAGGAAATTCCTATAAAACAAATGGTTTAGATGAGGAATGGATCACACTAGTTAGGGGAAAGGTTATGATGCACAAATTTTGACTGGTTTTACTTGTGAGAGTTGGGATACCCATCTTGAGAGAGAGAAAGAGTAGTGCTCTACCTTGCGAGGCACGCTGGGAGCTAGAGGATTTCTAGTTGCATGTGTGTGTGGCCCCTTTGCGGCTCAGGGGGATAAGTGGGTAGAAGAGTACCCCTAGAGTTGGCAAGTACCAATGAAGTCTCAATGATTAGCAAGCAGGAGATCGAAAGGAGCATCATTGTAGAGGAATGTCTTCAGCTTTGGAATTATTTGTTGTCGGTTACGGTATTTTTATTTGAGCTTGTAATTCCAATAGTTAAGTTATAAATTGTAGTTAGAATTTGTGCAATTGTATCGGATATCCTAATATAAAATTATAAGATTTATTGATAGTCTGGCGTGATATAGAATTTGACATGCTAGCTCTATTACCATCCCTCAAAATTTATATTTTGCTCGTTTTTATCCTTTCACCAATCCAATAGGTTCTATTTGGATTCGCTGCTAGTGGATGTATTGTTTGAAGTGTAGAAATGGAGAATATATTGGTCATAGTATTTAGTCACTTAAATATTATGAATTATGTTTAAACCATGTTTCAAATTAGTGATATTTTTTAAATTTCGATTGACTTCCAATATTATTATCGGGTACACCGCATATATTATTGGCAAATCATTTTCATCCTTAACAAGATCCCATGCTTTGAATTTTTTAAAGGATTTTCTCATTGTTTTAAACCCAATCATTTTTATCCTTGATGAGATCACATGATATAAAATTTTAAGGATTTATCATGTTGGATTATTGAGAGGGGGGGTGAATCAGTTATTATCACTGAGAGTCACCCTTAGGCTACAAGAGGATAAGCCCAATACCCATAAAAATATAAATGTATTGAAATGGTTTGAGCAGGTGGATCAACAAGACTTTAAAGAAAGAAAAAGACAACATATATCACTTGTATACTAGTGATGGACCATTGGGCTATGGAGTCATAAACAGTCTACTCAATGAAGGCATTTAAGATCCTTATCAGACAAAATATTTTTGTAATGATGAAGAGAAGAATAAGAGAATTAACATAAAGACAAAAAATTTCTAAGAAAAGATCATCCCTACAAAGAGAATAGATGTGTCTGAATAATGAATGATGAAACATGGGAAACATAACAACAGATCATGTACTATCTCAGGAATCCATAAATCAAAGTTGTTTCATCCAGTGAAGCATGGGAAATATAACAACAGATCCTCTCCTATCTCAGGAATCCATAAATCAAAGATTCTACATCCAGACAAGAAGAAAAATAGAATAGAAACATAGAAGACAAATCTGATCAAACAACTCATATGAATCTTCAATAACAATACAATTTACAGCTACACGCCCTCTGGATTACAAACTGAAATATACAATAATAAACATTTCTCAAAACTTCCTCTGGTCTTGGGTCGAACCCCCCTCTCGGATCGGGATGTGGCTTGGCTATTAGGGGGCGTCCATGTGCTGTTGCTGGATACGACATTGTAAGAGGACATGATTTTGGGGGCATCAAAATCGGTTTGGACACACACCACTTTGGGGCATGAAATGCACCATCTTCCTCCATGTAGCCTCCCTGCAAAACCGTGGTTAGGAATTCGTCCCTCTCAAGGCCTTTTAATGCTCGAGCATGTTGCGGCCCCGAAATGATTTGAGGTCGCTGATCTGAACGGGATCTGCGATTTGTGTGCACTAACTATTTTAGCACCCCCACCAAAGTTTTATCCATTTACCAACTCCAAAAAACTTCCAACTGTGTCTAGAGATGGTACCAAATCGAAATGCACAAGGGTTTTTTTACTTTTTTAAACTACACTCACCTGCTTTCCTGTGCCTATGGTTTTCAACTGTGACCCTTGAAAACTTCATGTGATAACATTTGGATCCACATGGGATGACATGCTCCCTAAAAGCTTCCAAGAATGCACAGTTCTAGTATCTTAGCCTTTGGGTTGTGGAGTTGAGCTCAAATTCTTTTGTTGAAGGAAACAAACTGATATGTGCACTACTTTACTTACAAAAAGAAGACAATCACACATGCTCCAAAAGGATCTTATTTAAATACAATCCTAGACTAACTAGTTTTTGGCAATGTGCTAGGTGAAAGCAAACTTCCACCATAGACACCCAAACTGTTTGGTAATATAATTCCTCCTTTCAATGAAAATTATCCAAAAAAGGTAAGGGAAGTATGAAATTAGAATGAAAACATGTTTTGGAACACTGACAATACCCCCAAATGATGATAAGATTAATAATTTTGTAGGCTCCAATTCTTTTGGAGAACTCAACTTTGTATATAACCCCACAGGGTCACAAAATGTATAATAAGTCATGCTAAACTGGTAAGAATTTATCTCCTTCATTGCATCATTGCTTACTTGTCGTTTGATGTTCTTAGCATGTACATGTGGGTAAAGGATTGATGCAAGTTAGTTAATCCCCGGTGATATTTTCTCATTTACAGGTGTTGGACATGAGATAAGATGCACATTTATCTCTTCCTTTTCTCCTTCATTTCCCTCCCAATGAATAGGTTCATAATTATCATACACATGAACCATGCTACAAGGTTCCAAAGAAGCCATGAAAAATATTTTCTCTTTATTATCTTCACTGGGATATTCATCAAAAATTGGTTGTTTTTGGTCAGTATTCGAAACAACTTCTTCATAATAATCAGGGCTGTAAAAACCGTTTGTTTCAAGGAAAGAAATATCCTCTTCATTTTCTTCATAAAAGAAGCAAACAAAATATTCCTTCAATTTTGAAAAGCTAGGAAAAAACAGAGAGGAATCTTCCCTAGTTTTTTTAACTAGCTTGTCATCTATCTCAACTTCATAGTCAGGAGAAATATCTACTACAAAATACACTTGCTTTTTGACATTGGAATATTCAGAAGAGACATGTTGATATTCATGAATATTTAAAACAACAGATACATCTGATATGATGCCATATGTTTCTATGTTGTTTCTATGATATTGAATATCTTTCAACACCTCATGATATTCATGGAAAATGCTTTGTTCCATAATAAATGCTTCTTCACAAATATGGTTTTCATGACTAGCATAATATTTATGAATCAAGGAAAACTCATCACAACAATTTTCATAAAGATACTCAGCTGAAAAATACTCTTTACAAAATGAATTGAAAGCTGCATGAAAACCTGTCAAAGAGTTGATGCTTGCAATGGGAATAGATCGACACCAATAATGAGCAATCCCCTCTAATGAATACTTGAAAAACTTAATATGAACATATTCATGCATGATATGAAGTTGATGAATTAAATCATGAAAATCTAGCAAATGTTTAGCTGGTACCTCCCACTCTTGTCCTCAAAATTTAGGAAGGTTACTTTCCCATTCATCTCTACTAGGCTCTGGATTAGGGAAACCAACTATCTTTGAACAAATGAAAAAAACATACCTCTGAGGTAAAATATTGTCCATTTCAAACCAGTGGAGTCGCCAATATATTTTCAAACAATGGAGTCACCATGGGGAAAGATGAGCAGTTAGAATACTGTGTCTAGCTTCAGTTCACCATCTAAAAATGGATCTCTTCATTGTTGTTCTCCCAGGGAAGATATCTTCACTTCTGTCCCGGACAGCAGCACCATTAATGTTATCACTGAGAGTTACCCTCAAACTGCAAGAGGAAAAACCCAGTACACATCAAAATATAAATGTATTGAAATGTTTTGAGTAGGTGGATCAACAAGAATTTAAAGAAAGGAAAAGAAAACAGGTATCACTGCAGATCAGTGATGGACCATTGGGCTATGGAGTCATAAATAGTCTGCTCAATGAAGGCATTTAATATCCTTATGAGAAAACATATTTTTGTAATTATGAAGAGAAGAATAAGAGAATTAACATAAAGACGAAAACTCTCTAAGCAAAGATCCTCCTTACAAAGAGAATAGATGTGTCTGAATAATGAATGATGAAACATGGGAAAGATAACAACACATCCTCTACTGTCTCAAGAATCCATAAATCAAATTTTTTGCATCGAGTGAAGTGTGGGAAATATGACAATAGATCCTCTATTATATCAAGAATCTATAAATCAAAGATTCTACATCCATACAAGAAGAAAAATAGAATAGAAACATAGAAGACAAATATGATGAAACAACTCATATAAATATTCAATAAAAATACAATTTACATCTACATGCCCCTTTGGCTTACAAACTAAAATATACAATCATAAAAATTTCTCAAAACTTCCTCTGGTCTTGGGTTGAACCACCCCCCCCCGGCCCCCGCCCCCACCCCCATGGGATCAGACTTGGATATTAGGAGGAAAATGTGTGTTGTTGCTGGATATGGCACTGTAAGAGAATGTTATTTCAGGGTCGTTGAAAGAAGTTTGGACCCACACCACTTTGGGGCTCGAAATGCACCATCTTCCGCCACGCAACCTCCTCGCAAAACTTTGGTTAGGAATTCGGCCCTCTCAAGGCCTTTTAACAACCGAGCATGTTGCGTTCCTGAAATGATTTGAGTTTGTTTATCTGAACATGATATGCTATCTTGGCATGCCAACTATTTTAGCTCCCCCACCAAAGTTTTATCCATTTGCCAACTGCAGAAAACTTCCAACTATTTATAGAGATGGTTCCAAATCGAAATGCACAGGGGGTTTTTTTCTATTGGAAACTGCACTCGCCTGCTTTCTTATGCCTATGATTGTCAACTGTGACCCTGGACAACTTTATGTGATAACATTTGGCTCCACAGGGGATGGCATGCTCCCTATGAGTTGCCAAGAACATGCAGTTCCAGTTCCTTAGCCTTTGGGTTGTGGAGTCAAGCTCAAATTATTTTGTTGAAGGCAACAGGTTGACATTGCACTACTCTACTTATAAAAATAAAACAAAAACACATTCTCTAGAAGGAGCTTATTTATTTACAATCCTAGACTAACTGATTTTTTACAATGTGCTAGGTGAAAGCAAACTTCCACCATAGCCACCCAAAAAATTTGGTAATATAATTCCTCCTTTCACTACAAATTATCCACAAAAGGTAAGGGAAATATGACGATAGAAGGAAAACATGTTTTGGAACACTGACAATACCCCCAATTGATGATAAGATGAATAATTTGCAGGCTCCAATGATTTTGGAGAACTCAACTTCGTATATAACCCCACATGGTAAGAAAATTTATAATAAGGCATGCTAAAGTAGTAAGAAGTTATCTCCTTCACTGCATCATTGCTTACCTGTCATTTGATGTTCTCAACATGTACAGGTGGGTAAAGAATTGGTGCAGTTTGGCAAATCCTAGGTGATATTTTCTCATTTACAAGTGTTGGACATGAGATAAGATGCAAATTTATCTCTTCTTTTTCTCCTTCATTTCCCTCCCAATGATCAGGTTCATAATTATCATACACAGGAACCATGCTACAAGGTTCTAAAGAAGCCATGAAGAAGCTTTGCTCTTTATCATCTTCACTGGGATATTCATAAAAAAATTGTTGTTTTTGGTTAGTATTTGAAACAACTTCTTCATCATAGTTAGGTCTGCTAAAAACATTTGTTTCAATGAAACAAATATCATCTGCATTTTATTCATAAGAGAAACAAACAAAATCAACCTTCAATTATGAAAATCTAGGAAAAAACAGAGAGGAATCTTCCCTAGTTTTTTTAACTAGCTTATCATCTATCTCGGCTTCATAGTCAAGAGAAATATCTACTGCAAAATACACTTGCTCTTCGAAATTGGAATATTTAGAAGAGACATGTTGATCTTCATGAATATTTAAAACAACAGATACATATGATATGATGCCAGATGTTTCTATGTTATTTCTATCATATTGAATATCTTTCAACACCTCATGATATTCATGGAACATGCTTTATTCCACAATACATGCTTAATCACAAATATGGTTTTTGTGACTAGAAGAATCTTTATGAATCAAAGAAAACTCATCACAATAGTTTTCATAAAGATACTCAGCTGAAAAATACTCTTTACAAAACGAATTGAAAGTTGCATGAAAACCTGTCAAAGACCTGATTCCTGGAATGGGAAGAGATTGAGACCAATCACAAGAAATCCCCTCTAATGAATACCTGAAAAGATTAATCTGAACATCTTCATGCATGATATGAATTTGATGAATAAAATCATGAAAATCCAACAAATGTTCAGCTGGTACCTCCCACTCTTCTCCCCGAAATTTAGGAAGGTTACTTTCCCATTCATCTCTACTAGTCTCTGGATTAGGGAACACAACTATCTTTGAAAAATCACATAAATCATACCTCTGAGATAAAATCTTGTCCATTTCAAACCAGTGGAGACATCAATAGATTTTCGAACAATGGAGTCACCATGGTGAACGATGAGTAGTCAGAATAATGTCTCTAGCTTCAATTCACCATCTAAAGCTGGATCTCTTCGTTGTCATTCTCCCAGGGAAGATATATTCATTTCCGTGCCTGACAATGATGCCATTAATGTTAGCACTGAGAGTCACCCTCATACTACAAGAGGATAAGACCAGTACCCATCAAAATATAAATGTATTGAAATGGTTTGAGTAGGTTGATCAACAAGACTTTAAAGAAAGGAAAAGACAATAGATATCATTGCAGATCAATGATGGACCATTGGGATATGGATTCATAAACAATCATCTCAATGAAGGCATTTAAGCTTCTTATTAGACAAAATATTTGTGTAACGATGAAGAGAAGAATAACAGAACTAACATAAATATGAAAAATCTCTAAGCAAAGATCCTCCATGCAAAGAGAATAGATGTGTCTAAATAATGAACAATGAAACATGGGAAAGATAACAACAGATCCTCGACTATCTCAGGAATCCATAAATCAAATTTGTTGCATCCAGTAAAGAGTAGGAAGTATACCAACATATCCTCTACTGTCTTAGCAATCCATAAATCAAAGATGCTACATCCAATCAAGAATAAAAATATAATAGAAACATAGAAGACCAATTTGATGAAACAACTCATATAAATCATCAATAACAATACAATTTACAGTTACATGCCCCTCCGGCTTACAAACTAAAATATAAAATCATAAACATTTCTCAAAACTTCCTCTGGTCTTGGGCCGAATGCCTCCCCAAGATTAGGATGCGACTTGGCTATTAGGAGGCGACCACGTGCTACTGTTGGATATGGTGCTGTAAGAGCACGTGATTTCGGGGTTGGCGAAAGCGGTTTGGATCCACACTGCTTTGGGGCCCGAAATGCACCAATTTTTTCCATGTATCCTACCCGTAAAACCGTGGTTAGGAATTCGGCCCACCCAAAGCCTTTTAATGCTTGAGCATGTTGCGACCCCGAAATGATTTGAGTCCACTAATCTGAATGAGATCTATGATTTGGGCGTGCCGACTATTTTAGCACCCCCGCCAAAGTTTTAACTGTCTTCCAACTGTACAAACCTTCCAATTGTGTCTAGAGATGGTACCAAATCAAAATGCACATGGGGTTTTTTACTATTGCAAACTGCACTCGCCTACTTTCCTGCCCCTATGGCTATGAACTATGACCCTGGAAAACTTTATGTGATAAATTTAATCTTGTTTTCAGATTTCTGTGGTGAGTAGTTTCGAGGTTAATTGTCGGATAATCCACAATAGGTGTCATTTTTGTCATTGATGTTTCGAATCCGAATCGGGATTCATCATCAGGAATAATCGTCAGTTACAAAGCTTGCTGATCTTCGTCAATTAATAGTAGATGCAGGACAATTTTGAGATTTGTAATTAGGTCAGCTAGCTATAATGTCCTATTTCTAAAACTAAGGAAAAATTAAATTCAATTTTAGGGTTAGTAAATGAGGTAATTAGGTTATTGATAATACTTCATAATACTAGGTTTTCGATAATATTATAAATAAGACTAGGAATTTATTAGTGTTGAGTTATAAATATAAGGTCTAAGGTTAGAGTTAGATTGAATTATTAATAGTACTAGGGTTTCTTAAGGTATTTAATGTGATAAAAAAGGGTGAATTTAAATTTTAGGTTTTATGTTTAAGAGTTATTTATAAGTGATTATAAGTTTAGTTTTTAAGATTCAGTTGGAAGTGATTTTAGTTTCGCTATTTTAGTTTAAGAATTAATTTTAGTGATTATAGTTGTGTAAATTTAAATGGATTTAAAATGATTGATTTTCAAGTGTAAGATTGATTTTAAATGATTTAGTAATAGTACTAGGGTTTTTTAAGGATTTAGAATGATGTAATAGGGTGA
>JZKD02S0485608.1:194405-210912 GCA_000966675.3 Picea glauca | reverse complement strand
ATATATATATATATATATATATAAACAGGTCTAGGTATTTATGTTTTATTCAAGAATTATGTTTTAAGTGAATGTAATACAATTAGGGTTACTAAGGATATAGTAGTGTAAATTTATAAGTTGTGTAAGCTAAGTCTTTTTTAATTTTCTAAGAAAAAGTATTTGTTATGGTTAATGTAAGTTGATAATGTTATATAAATATATAGTTTAGGTTGTAGGTTTGATCTTAAGTGATTTAAGATAATCTAGGGTTGGAAAGGTAAAAAGAGTATCAGTATATAGAGTGTCAATTAGGGTGTATGAAGCTTAATTAGTGAAAAGTGTAGTAATAGGTTTCTATGATTAGAGTTTAAAAGTGGGTAATATAAGGTTAGCTAGACTCCTAGACCCATGAACTCACTCAGAGGAAAGAGACGCGGTGTCAAACCTAATTCAATATATGAGGTTCCTTAAGTTGGTTGATTAATGGGTGCCAAAATCTACTTACCTCTAGGCCATCGTCTCTGTTCATGTTGTTGGGGTGTTTGATTATCTCTAGAGATTCTCTTAGGTGTCTCTTGTAGCAATGGTCCTCTTTTGCTAGTATCTTGGTATCATCAAGGCAAACATGGTGTTTTGTCTTAAGTGAGTGTTTTGTTAAGGCTGAAGTGCGAGTGCGTTCATTTCTGATGTCAGCTTCATGTTCCTTGATTCTTACCTGAAATGATCATCTGGTTTCCCCAATATAACATTTCCCGCATGAGCAAGAGACCTTGTAGATGCATTTTCCTTGTTGCTGGTCTATGGGGTCCTTTACCGATTTCATTCTTTGTCTGATGGTAATTAGGGGTTTGAAGGAGGTTTTAATTTCTTTCCTTTTTTAACACCTTTGCAATCTTGTCCGTGACACCCCTAATGTAGGGAATAAAGGCCTTTAAGTTGTAAGTGTTATATAAATGTAGCATTATCATCCAATAGTTGCAGAGTAAATAAATAATGAACAAATGAGAATGCATACACATACATAGTACAACCATGTTTTTACGTGGAAACCCAAAGCGGGATAAAACCACATAATGCTTTTTCTTATATGTATTTAAGAATTACATTCATTGGAAGCACCAACTTCCTTTGTTTTCCAACTACAACTAGAAATAGGCTCCAACCCCCTAGTTTCCCAGGATACAACCTGAGGGAAGCTCCAACTCCCTAATTCTCTGGCTACAACCAGAAGGAGGATACAACCCCCTATGTTCTCTATCTACAACTGAAAGGTGGCTACAACCACTTGTCCTTACCTCATCCAACCTCCCTGATCTAGAAGTAGAATGATGGAACCACTGTCACACTATCACTATGAGATATACTATTGTAATCATGTACCAATCAACTTGCACCAAACAACCTGTACCAATATCATGTGCCAACATGTACCATACATCAACCTGTACCATAAACAAGTGCATCAACAATGAACCAAACCTATACAAATAACATTTTACAATAATATGTCCAGACAACCTATCACAATGACATATCTCATCAATATTATCAACCAAATCAGATCTACTCACCAAGATAAATCATCAAGACAACTCTCAACCATATGCACAATATCACCAAGATGTGAATCAACCAAGCATAACACAACAACTCATAATCATCACCAAGATCAATATGTTCTTCTAATAATATACCAAAACAAGTGTGCTACATCATCCATAAACCATGTGTCAACAATACTACTAACAAGTGCCTCCAACCATGTACCAAGAATGTACCAATCATCCATCAACTAGTCATCAACTATGACTCATCAAGATGTACCAACATCATCACTATACACCTCATGTATGTGCCAACTTGATGCAGGAGCATCGTAAGAAGCCAACCAAGCGAGAATGAAGGTGGAAGATAGTTGGAGGAGCGCAACACACATTTTGCACATTTTGAAATGTTTTTGAAAAATAAATGAACAGATGTTAATGTAGTAGTTAAGGGAAATGTACTTGCATGTTGTAAACAAATCTGAAGAGATTTGCTCTCATCTGTCAATGTAAAAGGCATTTAAGCCCAATTAATGAAAGTAGGTAGATTTGAATTCATATATTAGACAGTTAGAGCGTAGGAGGGAGAATGGATATAGACACCCTCGCCTTTGTATCATAAAAAGTTGTTGTTGTATCAATAACATAGAGAAGGAGAAGAGAGTTGTAGCATAAAGTTGTAGAGAAGAACCCATGTAGAGAAGAAATTGAGTTAATATATAAATCTTTGACTCAACTTTCATGGTGTTATGATGCTTACTGTTTACATAGGCTGAATGGTATGCTTACAATTGTTTTATTCTCTTTGTCATGAATTTGTTGTGATGCTATGCTGTGTTGAATGTATGATTTCATGTTGAATGTATGAAGTCTGAGAGAGAAAGAGAATGATTTTCAATTATTTCTCATCTCAAGAGAGTTCCTGGAAGGAGTGTAGTGAAATGTCCACAAGGTGTGCGTTGACAAGGGTTCTGAGTCTATCTCAGAAAGCTCAGGAGGGATACCATTGTTCTCATTCCAGTAGAAGTGCAAGTGAAGCACAAAATCTGTGCAAGGAGTGTGTGGGCTAGTTGAAGCCTTAGAATTTATCAACTAAGGTTGAAAGGTTGAAATATTGTTGTTGTCGAGTGTACACAGAGTCGAAAGATCAAATACCCTGGAGTATTTGAAAGTTTGCCTCAAGGAGTGCAAGCAGGAACCCTTTTAGAGACTCAAGTTTGCAAGTTTAAACTCAGGAGGGATAACACCTTTGAACATTTCAAAGGAGGACAGAGATAAAAATACTTCAAAGGGAGACGAGGAAGCAAAATCATCGCACAAAAGGTTAAGTTTCAGGGGAAAGAACATTTCCTCGTTTCACAGAGATTCTTGAGGAAGAAATTGAACGGTCAAAATTCTCTGTGGAGAAGTCGCGAAGTTGTGGGAATCATAGGATCCAGAGGAGTTGCAAGGTGGATAAGGGTTGGACAAACCCATTACTCTGGTGTCAAGGATCAATGAGGACCATCGATCGTGGTCAGTTTGGGCCGTTGGATCATTTCGCGAACTCGGAGTTCGTGAGTTTGGAGGTGGAAGACCAAACTCTTGGAGTTGCAAAGTCCCGAGTTGCAAGAAGCGGAGAAAGAGATCCAGACCGTGGGATCCAAGTCATGGAAGAACAGTCATATTTGAATCTTTGCGGGGTATCGCATATCATGAGTTTGGAGGATAGATCAAATATATTTGGTTTTGAGAAGTCCCGAGTAGCGAGAAGTAGGAGCATTTGTTGGATCAGAACCTCTTCGCTATATTGCATATCAGGGTTTCATAGGTTGGGAGGAATCAGTTTCGACTGTAGAAGTCACGAGCTTACGAGTTGCGAGGGATCGTGAAACACGTGGGACTTCTTCTTGGTGGGAACCGTGTGGTTGACAGGTGGCATGACGATAAGACACTCGAAGTGAGGAATAAGTGGTGACAGGTGGTGGACACGTGTCGTTTGAAAAGGGAGTCAACACCCTATTGACTTCTTGTGCTTTGGGTTCTCCTAAGAAAGGAGCACAAAGGCTCAACAACTCAAATCACGAAGTTGTGAGTTTCGAGAAACATTGAAGGAGTCAAACCTTCTCTGACTTTTGTATCTCAGAGTTTCGTAAAACAAGGGCCTGAAGGTTCAACCTTCCAACTCGCGAACTTGTGAGTTGCGAATGAGACTAGTGCTTAGCTATAGCTAGTGGTTACGCATGGAGGGCGCTAACAAGGAGGAGCCATATCCCATTGCTTCTTGGGTATCTACATTGGGTGAATAAAAATTCGAGGGTCTTCAACCCGTGAACACACGAGTTGTGAAAGGTTCTTGTATAGGGACTAGTTCGTGGTCGTATTTGTTAAAGGTTCTTGTAGATTTTTCACAAGGACTTGTGGATCGGATTTGTTAAAGGTTTTAGCAGGGAGCCAAAGAAGTCGCTTCGGGTTAAGGAGAATCTAGAATGATCCTGAGCGGATCTTGGCCTGAGGGTTAGGTGTCTGCACTAGTTGTGGTATCAGAGCACAGAACAAGTCTTTGCTTTCTGTAGCTGGGATAAGAAAAAAAAAAATCTCAGCCATGCTGTCGAGAAGAAGAGATAGACCAATGCCTAATTTAGCAGTGGAAAGAGAAATGCGTGAGTTACGTGCCAGGCTTGATGCCATGGAGATACCACAGAGGCACACAGTTAACATTGGGGATATCAGCGAAGCTGAAAGTGAAAATGAATCTGGACACGAAGGAGAAGAAGTTGTAGCCAAAGATGCTGCGGATGAATGCCTATTCAAGGTTCTTGCAAGGATAGGTGCCAGAGAAAAAATGGAGTTTCCCATGTATGAGGGGAACTTGGATTTTGAAGAGCTTCTAGACTGGATTAGAGCTTTGGATAAATACTTCGGTTATGAGGATGTCGAGGAAGACAAGAAAGTCAAACATGTCGTCACTAGACTTAAAGGGCATGCAACACTATGGTGGGATGAACTGTAGGCTGACAGACGCTGCAAAGGAAAGAAGAAAATCAAAAGCTGGGATAGAATGGTTGCAAATATGAAAGCCAAATTTATACCCAAGGATTATCAGATCACTCTATTTCGGAAGATGCAAAATTTGAGACAGAAGTTGATGTCAGTAAAAGAATACACTGAAGAATTCTACAGGATAAACATCAGAGGAGGTCATCGAGAGAGTGACGATGAAAAAGTTGTCAGGTACATGAATGGTCTAAGATATGACATTCAAGATGAGATGAGCATGATGACTATGCGAAATGTGGAAGATGCTTATTAGATGGCTCTGAAAGCTGAAGAGAAGACGAGCTGAAAGCAAGGTCAATGAGGCCGAGGCAGAAGTCAGGCCAGAGGCTAAACAATTTCCCAAGACATAACTCAGAGACCTAAAGAAGAGGGAAAGAAACCTCAATCTCAACATGAGAGGGGAGGAAGCTCACAGAGAGGGAAGTATGTTGATAGAAATACTTTTCCTCGAGCTAGAGGAAGAGGAAGAGGCAGAGGCAGTGAAGTAAAATGATTTGTCTGTAGAAAGATTAGACATAAATCCTATGAGTGTCTAGATAAGAAAAAAGATGGTGGTGAAACTCACATTGCAGAATCTCAAGGACGAAATGTTGAGGCAGAAGATGCTGAGGGCGGAAGATCCTTGATGATGAGGAAAGTTCTCTTAAAACCGAAGAAGGAGGCAGAGAACCCAACCCAAATAAACAGTCTATTTCAGACTGCTTTCAAAACTAAGGATAGAGTATGCAAAGTCATAGTGGACAGCGGTAGCACAGACAATATCATATCTACAGAGATGGTAGAAAAGATGGAGCTAGAAACTGTTGTACATCCAAGCCCATACATAGTTTCATGGCTACAAAAAGGATATCAGGTAAATGTCACTAAACAATGTTTAGTTTAATTTAAAATAGGAGGATATATAGATGAAATATTATGTGATGTCATTCCCATGGATGTTTGTCATCTATTGTTGGGTAGACTGTGGTAATATGACAGGAACGTGATTCATGATGGGAGAAAGAACACATACACCCTGGAGAAGAATGGGAGGGCGCACATGTTGTTGCCAATTAAAAACCAAGGGGTGAAAACAGAGATGAGCAACACTGTACTTCTCATGAGTGGGAAGGAACTTCTTAAGGAGGTTAAGAAGAAGGAAGACACACAATTTATTGTGGTCAGGAAGCCCAGAATTGTTTTGACCAGTACGAGGATAGATGATTTACCAGAAGAAATCCAAAAGTTGTTGGAAGAGTTTGTTGATATAGTAGTGGACGAACTACCTTGTTCTTTGCCACCTATCAGAAGTATAATCCATCACATCGATCTTATACCTAGAGCCAGTTTACCAAACAAAGCCGCGTACAAGTTGATGCTGCAGGAAAATGACGAAGTCAAGAGGTAGGTCTAGGACTTAATGGACAAATGATTGATTAGAGAAAGATTGAGTCCATGCGTTGTTTTGACAGTGCTCAGCCCAAAGAAAGATGGAGGCTGGAGAATGTGTACAGACTCAAGGGAAATCAATAATATTACCATCAAATACAGATTTCCATTGCCAAGGATGGATGACTTGATGGATTGCTTGAGTGGAGAAAAACGTTTTTCAAAGATTGATTTGAAAAGCGGGTATCATCAAATTCGCATGAGAGAAGGTGATGAATGCAAGACAACATTCAAGACAAATGAAGGTCTATACGAATGGCTTGTCATACCATTTGTCTTAACGAATGCGCCTAGTACTTTCATGAGGTTGATGAACGAAGTCTTGAAGGATTTCATAGGGAAATTCATCATTGTATATCTTAATGATATATTAATTTGCAACAAGACAGAAGCCGAGCACTTAAGGCATTTAGCTGCAGTGATGAAGAGGTTACAGCAAGAGAAATTGCCGATCAATGTGAAGAAATCATCATTTATGAGAACATAACTCATTTATTTGGGTTTTGTCATCTTTGCAAATGAGTTGAGGATGGATCCAAAAAAGGTAGATGCAATTAAGAATTGGCCATCACCGAAAAGCATGTTTTAAGTTCGAAGTTTCCATGGTTTGGTAAGTTTCTATAGGAAATTCATTCAAAACTTCAGTGGAATTAGCGCACTAATGATGGATATGGTGAAGAAAAGGCACAAAACTTTTCACTAGACAGAAGAAGAAGAGAAAAGTTTCAATCTGCTGAAGAAGAAGATCATGGAACAACCAATTCTGGTTTTGTCGGATTTTAGCAAGACATTCCAGGTCAAGTGTAACGCGAGTGGATTTGAAATTGGAGCAGTCTTGAGCCAATATGATAGGCCAATTGCATACTTCAGTGAAAAACTGAATGAAGCGAAGATTAAGTACTAAACATATGACAAGGAATTCTATGCAGTCATACAAGCACTGAAGAAATGGAGACATTATTTGGTTCCCAAAGAGTTTGTTTTGTACAGTGATAATCATGCTTTGCAATTCGTGACTCAACAGGAGAAGTTGAACCAAAAACATGTTAAATGGGTTGAATTCATGCAGAATTTTACTTTTGTAACTAAGCATATTTCTGGAACTGCTAACAAAGTTGTTGATGCTTTGAGCAGTAAATGTTTGCTTATGCAGGAATTCAGAGTCAAGACTTTGGGTTTTGATAACCTCAAGGAAATGTATAGGGATGACCCAAATTTTAAGGAGGCATATGAGGCATTTGAGAATTCGGTTCTCAGGGACAAAAGCTAATGGACCGAGTATATGATCCAGGATGGATTATTATTTAAGGGAAATCATCTATGTATTCCAAAATGCTCTATGAGGGAGAATCTACTGAAGGAAAAACACAGTGGAGGATTGACCAGACACTTTGGTCATGATAAGGCGTTCTCAAAGTTGAATGGCACATATTTTTGGCCAGGGCTGAGGACAGATGTTAAGAAATTTGTGAACAGATGCAGGATTTGTCAGCACACAAAAGGGAAAAGGAAAAATACAGGGTTGTATCAATCATTACCCATACCTGAGAGGCCATGGGATGTAGTGAGCATGGATTTTATATTGGGACTGCCAAGAATGCAAAGAGGATGTGATTCAATCTTTGTGGTAGTCGACAGATTTTCCAAGATGGCACATTTCATACCATGCCAGAAAACGAGTGACGAAACTCATATTGCAAACTTGTTTTTCAAGGAAGTTGTCAGACTTCACAGCTTGCTAAGGAGTATCGTTTATGATTAGGATACCAAGTTCGTTGGACATTTCTGGAGAACTTTGTGGAAAAAGTTGGGGGCAAGTTTTTCTTTTAGCTCAGAATATCATCCTCAAATGGATGGGCAGACATAAGTTGTGAACATAAGCTTGGGATATTTGCTAAAGAGCTTAGTGACTAAACACCACAGACAGTGGGATCACATTCTTCCATAGGTGGAATTTTCTTACAATGATTCACTCAACAGAAGCACAGGGCAGAGTCCATTCCAGATTGTATATGGAATGCAACCAAGGGGAGTTTTTGAATTGAAAGATGTGGAACAAACTGAATTCATAAGTGCTAGTGCAGAGGACTTTGCAAAAGCAGTGAAGGAGCTTCACATCCGAATTAAGGAGCGATTGAAGAGTTCTAGTCAAGAATACAAGCGCAGAGCAGATCACATAGGCGAGAACTTCAATTTGAAGTTGGTGATCTCATTCTTACACATTTGAGGAAGGAAAGGTTCCCAAGGGGAATGTATAATAAACTAAAGATGAAAAAGATCGGATCGTGCAAGGTCATAAGGAAATTTGGGGCAAACACATATGATATTGAATTACCCGATGGGGTAAAAATATCACCGATATTCAATGTTGTGGATTTGTACCCTTACAGAAATGAAGAAGAAGGAGTAGAAAATGAATAGAAAGAAATTCAACAGACAAATCAAATGCATGTAGTTGAAAAGCCACAGATGGAAAGCATAATTGACAAGAGAATTAGCAAGAAGACAAAGAGGAAAGAGTATTTTGAATACTTAGTCAAATGGAAGGGACATCCAGTTGAATATGCTAGTTGGGAAGATGAAGAAAAAATTTAGAAGCATGGAAAGACCGTGCAGGAGATCATGAACAGGAGTTCATGAAAATTTTCAAGCGAGGGAGTATGATGTAGGAGAATCATAAGCAGTTATCCAAGAGAGCATGAAGGCAGAAGAGAGCTAGAGGAGCGCAACACACATTTTTCATGTTTTGAAATGTTTTTGAAAAATTAATGAACATATGTTAATGTAGTAGTTAAGGGAAATGTACTTGCATGTTGTAAATAGATCTTGAGAGATTTTCTTTCATCTGTCAATGTAAAAGGAATTTAAGCCCAATTAATGAAATTAGGTAGATTTGAATTCATAGATTAGACAGTTAGAGCATAGGATGGAGAACAGATATAGACACCCTCGCCTTTGTATCATAAAACGTTGTTGTTGTATCATTAGCATAGAGAAGGAGAAGAGAGTTGTAGGAGAGAGATGTAGAGAAGAACCCATGTATAGAAGAAATTGAGTTAATATATGAATCTTTGACTCAACTTTCATGGTGTTATGATGCTTACTGTTTACATAGGATGAATGGTATTCTTACAGTTGTTTTATTCTCTCTGTCATGCATTTGTTGTGATGCTATGCCCTGTTGAATGTATGATTTCATGTTGAATGTATGAAGTCTGAGAGAGAAAGAGAATGAGTTTCAATTGTTTCTCATCCTGAGAGAGTTCCTACAAGGAGTGCATTGACAAGGGTTCTGAGTCTATCTCAGAAATCTCAGGAGGGATACCATTGTTCTCATTCCAGTAGAAGTGCATGTGAAGCACAAAAACCATGCAAGGAGTGCATGGGCTAGTTGAAGCCTTAGAATTTATCAACTAAGGTTGAAAGGTTGAAAGACTATTGTTGTCAAGTGTACACAGAGTTGAAAGATCAAATACCCTGGAGTATTTGAAAGTTTGTCGCAACGAATGTGAGAAGGAACCCTTTTAGAGACTCAAGTTTACAAGTTAAAGCTTGGGAGGGATAACACCTTTGAAAATGTCAAAGGAGGACAGAGATCAAAATACTTCAAAGGGAGAGGATCAAGAGAAATCATCACGCAAAAGTTTAAGTTTCAGGGGAAAGAACATTTGCTCGTTTCACAGAGATTCTTGAGGAAAAAATCGAACGGTCAAAATTCTCCATGGAGAAGTCACAAAGTTGCGAGGACTGTAAGATCCAGAGGAGTTGCATGGTGGATAAGGATTGGACGAACCCAATACATTGGTGTCAAGGATCAACGAGGACTGTTGATTGTGGTCATTTTGGGCCATTGGATCATTTCGCGAACTCAGAGTTCGTGAGTTTGGAGGTGGAAGACCCAACTCTTGGAGTTGCGAAGTCCCGAGTTGCGAGAAGCAGAGGAAGAGATCCAGAACGTGGGATCCAAGTCGTGGGAGAATCGTCAGATCTGAATCTTCGCGGGGTATCACATATCATGAGTTCATATGATAGACCAAATCTATTTGGTTTTGCGAAGTAAAGAGTAGCGAGAAGTAGAAGCATTCGTCATATCAAAACCTCTTCGCTATATCACATATCAGGGTTTCAGAGGTTGGGAGGAATCAATTTTGACTGCAGAAGTCACGAGCTTGTGAGTTGCGAGGGCTTGTGAAACATGTGGCACGTCCGCTTGGTGGGGACCGCATAGTTGACAGGTGGAGTAATGATAAGATGCCCGGAGAGAGGAAGAAGTGGTGACAGGTGGTGGACAAATGTCGTTTGAAAAGGGAGTTAACACCCTGTTGACTTCTCGTGCTTCAGGTTCTCCTAAGAAAGGAGCACAAAGGCTTAACAACTCAAATCGTGGAGTTGCGAGCTCCAAGAAATGTTGAAGGAGTCAAACCTTTTTTGACTTTCACGTCTCAGAGTTTCGTAAAAGAAGGGCTCGGAGGTTCAACCTTCCAATTCACAAACTCGCGTGTCGCGAGTGAGACTAGTGCTTAGCCCTAGTCAGTGGTTATGCATTGAGGGTACTAACAAGGAGGAGCCATATCCCATCACGTCTTGGGTATCGATGTTGGGTGAAGAAAAAGTCGAGGGTCTTCAACCTGCAAACACGCGAGTTGTGAAAGGAGCTTGTACAAGGACCAGGTCATGGTCGTATGGAAGTGTAAGGATTTTCCTTGGTGTTAGTTTCTCAAGGAGAGTTTTCACAAGGACCTATGGATCGGATTTGTTAAATGTTTCAGCAGGGAGCCAAAGAAGTTGCTTCAGCTTAAGGAGAATCTAGAACGATCCTAAGCAGATCTTGGCCCGAGGGTCAGGGGTCTGCGCCACAACTCATCAACTAATTTTCTCAACCATGTACCCAACATGTACCACAACCATATACCAAATACATATACCGATATAACCATCAAAAAATTCTCTAGCAACCAAATACCATAAACCATTACATCAAACCATGTGCCACAACTTCACTATTATACAACTTCTATATGTAACATACCTCAACCAAAATCTCTCATCAATTTCATCATCCAAATATGATTAGTAAATATGTAATAGACCTGGTGTATATGATCACATACCTGCAAACCTTCCTCAACAAGAGACTAGCATTTTCATCAAATTTTACTTTAGTCTCACATGACTAGTTTTGGATTATTCAACTACCCTAACTTGCAATAATCATAACTATGCACCTGTAATGAATAAAGATATGAAAATAGTACACAATTTTCTTCAGTGTCTTTTATGCAATTCCTCCATGTTTCACTGCTTGGAACCTCTCATAAAACGATATATATATAAAATGACGTACCTTGTTGAATTCTGGCTTATTCTATAGAAATCACTTGTAGAGCGTTCCCTGCACATAATACACATAATACTACAGACTGTAGTCTAACTAACACATTTGGTCTTACTAAATTTAGATCTGTTATGAAGAAGTTATGACATTTTTATCCGAAACACATTTTTTAGACTAGTTTCAGGACTAGCCACAAACTTGGGTCCATTACCCAAACCTTTGTGCTATCAAAATTCACTACGGGACTTTCTTCAAGGGTTGACATCAATGAAAACCAACCCAAATAATTAACATATCATTGTTTAAACCAAATAGTTTGCATCTTTGATGGGATCCCATGCTCCGAAACATTTAAGGATTTGATCATTTTTTAAACCCAATCGTTTTCATCCTTGATGAGATCCATTGCTCTTCTACTGAACGAATAGGGGTTGATGGGTGTGCCTTTCCCCTTATCTTTCCATCGACCGAAATAATCTTGTTGGGTGCGCCCCTCCCCCTGCTCTTTTAATTGACCGATCGAAGTTGTTAGTGCACCTTCCCTCAATGATTTTCATCAACTTAACCAGTAATTTTACCTGGTCCACACTCGCCGAATCCATAAAAGTTTCCTACATTTTGGTAGAGAATCTAACCTGTGATTTGCACGAACTTGGCCAATGATTTTACCTGGTCTTCCCCCAGCTTTAGAAATCAGAAAACTACCACACAATCAGTCTCACCTTGGTTGAGATGTTTTCCCAGAATGAGCCCTTCGCCTTTAGACGTGTTTCCTGTGTTCATATCCTTACATTATAACCCTTCTACCTGAGTAGCCTACGTGTGAGGATTAAAGTTCCCTTATGAGATGATTGGATAAACTAAGATTCGGTTTCGCAACCGAATTAGAGGAAGTCGATAATTTTTTTATCGTCCTCGATATGGGAATGTTTTGTATAGGCTCCTCCTGTAAGGATTTGACGGATAGAGATCCCCAATTATTTCAAGGAAACATCTTCTTCAACCTCTTCATTTAGAACCCCTTCACCCGTTCAATCCACTCTGATTTCACCTTTGTCGGTGTCTCTCAATCCTTCCAACAAGGGATATCAATGCACCATAACCTTCGTCAGAGCATCTTGATATTTATGACCGGATCCTACTAGTTATTCTTATTGTTGACCCTTGCTAATTGTGCATGTAGGTAAGGTAACCTAGAGTTATCGTAAATTATTAAGGGAAATTGGTATTTACTTATTCTTAATGGATTCTCTTAATAGTAATGATTTTTTAAGCTAGTGTTGAAGTCCTCACTTATTGTTATTTTTAATGGATTCTCTTAATCATAATGATTTTTTAAGCTAGAATCAAAGTCCTTACATATTGTTATGTAAAATGGATTCTCTAATAGTATTGAATTTTTACGCTCGCATCAATGTCCGTGTATCTTATTAATATGGTTGGTTCTTATCATGGTCCTTTAAATGGGCGCATACATTTGAAATATTATTAATTTATATTATTATTGATTCTTGTTAGATTCATAAATTGGAAACATAATGGAAAGAAGCATCTAAGATTCAATGTATTGCTTAAGAAGATTAATCTTTATGGTTCCTTGCAAATGAAGATAAATTTTAGCCCTTAAATTTCTGATTTATATTCCTAGAAGATATCCCACAAAAATGAAATTTATATCCAAGCTACCTGAGATTAAGATTGTTTTTACGTGCTTAAATTATCATTCTTATGAATTTTCCTCTTTTTCAATTTTACTCATGGCTGCTAGGAAAATGATATGTATAGTAGAATATCATGTCGCGTGCCTTAAATAAAGTTGATGTATGACTGTTTTAGTAACTGATTTCTCTTGCACCATTAATTATGTGAATGTGTGATTGTTTTAGATATTGTTTACCATGTGCCATGAAAATAAAATTTATGATTACTTTTTCTCCATGAATGTAATGTGACGTAGGATTGGTTTGCGATTAGATTATTTTTTCTATGAAAATAGAATTGATAATTATTTTGCGCCATGAATTAAATGTGATGTATTGAACGATTATGTGATTAGATTGGTTTTACTCCATTAAAATAAAATTCATAATTATTTTGCGCCATGAATAAATGTGATGCATGATTATATTAGTGGGAAGTAGACACCTCCTTGTTCCTCAGAACAGTCGCCATCCCTGAGACCTTAAGTGGTCAAAATCAATTAGACGAATCCTAGGCTTGAGCATTGCTTATGTGTCCTGGAGGTCCTAACCATGCATGATAGGTTGGGCGGGTATTTATTTTATATTCAGTGTCTGGTTGATCATTGCTTATATTTTTCTTCAGTTGATTGTGATGTGCTAAAATGCGTCACTATTTATGTTTGTGCATTGAACAAGTTTTGTTGTTATTATGTTAATGTGTTGGACCTGTGTCATTATTTATTTCGATGACGTGTCGCTTGTAATTATTTTAATTATGAAGTCATGTTGATTATGCATTTCTATAATTTAAGTGTTGACGTTAAGTTTCCTAATGCAAAAAAAAAAAGAAAAATACCTATTGTGGTTCATTTTTTGTATTCGTAAAGAGGGGATGTCACATATGGGCTTGTCAGTACTCTAGTGATTGGTGATATTTGTGGATGATGGTCTCCTTTCCCATCAGATTTTGCTTCCACATTTTGATATCTTGTACCAAGGCATAAATATCCTAGTCATAGGTATGGTTGTTGAGAGTCTCCCCATGAAATACTTCAGAATGATAACATGCCAACCTTCGTCCTTACACCAAAATTGATCAATGGAATACCCACTTGCATTTGTCTCCACTTCAAAGGGATTATACAAGTTTGGTAGCGTGAGAATTAGTTCTTGAATGGTATTTATTTTTATCTCAGCAAAGGCATTATGTTGATTATTTCTCCACTGTAAACTCTTACAACTAGATGTTATGGCATCGAATGGTGTAGCTACCGCTAAAAATGAAGCTATGAAATTCCATAAATATTTTGTTTCCCCCAAAAAACTCCTAACTTAAGTGACATTTGTGGAAACTTTCCATTTCATGATGGTATGCATCTTTGCGGGATCTATCTTCAGCTCCCCTCCACCGATCACATACCCAAAATACGCCAAATATAGCTGAGAAAACTTGCATTTCATGAGATTGTACAACAACCACTTCTTCTTCGTAGTCTCTAACACATGAATAATATGTGATATGTGTTCCTACCAAGCAGAAATATAAAATAGTGTATCATCCAAATAGACAATAAAAAATGAATCTAGATAAGGGCCTAAAACATAATTCATCACTCTCATAAATATGTATAATGTGTTTTTCATTACTCTAAGAGGTGGT
The DNA here is from genome assembly GCA_000966675.3 of Picea glauca. Lineage (NCBI taxonomy): Eukaryota > Viridiplantae > Streptophyta > Pinopsida > Pinales > Pinaceae > Picea > Picea glauca. The sequence goes on along the minus strand of JZKD02S0485608.1, from coordinate 196,242 downwards.
GTGAAAACGTCCAAACCTCCATGAATGTAAAACCAAAAACTAAGTGAAAATATCATGAGAAATTAGTAAGGTGGACCAGAGAGTGGCTCCAAAGTAGGCATCATTAGCTGAGAATTCTCCTAGCCTTCGCTGACTCAGTCTTCATTCTTCCAGTCATATTTTCAATATTGTGGTCCATTTCATCCAATTTTTTTTATGTATCATCCAACTATAGGAATATTTCTTGGTATTACTCATCTCATTCCACAAGGACCTTACACATGAGGGTATTGAGTATCCAGTAGATATCTACATTTTTTTAGTAAAGGGTAGCTCTAGATCGATAACTACTTGGATCAGGGATCTAAGATCCTATGTTCTCATAAACAACTTTGTTATCTATGTAGTGTCTACGAACCTGAGCGTCAACCTTAGCTAAATCAAAATCATCCTGGAGTCCCAGTGGAGGATGTTCTTCATAGACCTCAGTCACTTGAGCAAAAACAACTTGACTTTGGCAGGCTAGGCAGGCACCCCTACCACTACAGGCACACTAAGGATGGGAGTCGTGTGACATTAGAGTTTTGAAAATATGGCTAACTAACACAAAATGTGGAATGAGAATAGTAGGGAGGGTAATGCGGGGAATGACAAGGGACAGTCTAGAGGCCAGGAAAGAGTGGAACCAGAAGAAAAAACTGGGGCAAACAATAGGAAAGGTGACAAATGGGGGCATAAAATAAATAACTAGGAGGGAGAGAAACCATGAATGAGCCAGTATGGTGTCGTACGACACCATAACATGCACTAATTGTAGATGGTTATAGACATTCATCACTTGGACATAAGGAATTATTAAAATGTGAGACAAGGACGATCACATAAAGGGAAAAAACATGGCTCAGTTAATAATTTAAGTGACGGGACATGGTTATAAGAATGTGGTGGTCATCTACGGTTGTGTAGCTATCAGGTGGGGGTAGGTATCGAGAACATTGACTTGTCATCTGTTTCCTCCCCATTGCCCGATCCAAATGACAGGTTTTTCCTAGTTGGCATGTACATGCAGTTTAGAATGTACATAGGTATTACAATATTTGCAACAATATGGAAAACATTATCCAACTCTATAAAGGCTATATTTCTCCTAACTCAATATGTTTTGCAAAAATATCTGAAGGGAAACAAAAAATCCACTAATATCATATAATATATGAAGATATTATTTTCATATACCAATAATATAAACCTTCTTTACAAATCATAGTACACACAATTTCAAAGAAGACTAGTTATAATGTTAATGATAAATTTATATACGTATCGACATCCTTTGTAGATGACAGATGGGAATACAACCATCAACCCAACTAAAAAGGATTTTCTAATGTGATTTCCTTATGTCATTTTCATAATTATGGCCTCATGACTTGTATCATGACCATATAAGGTTAATATATATCATAATGTCAAACCAATTACACATACTATGCATTGAAAAACAAATACACTACAAGAGAAAATATAATATGGTGACTAGTTGTGGCTAAAACTTGAATTATTAAAAAGGAACGTTATAGTAGGTCCATCCAAGCTTCAAAAACCTATTAATGTGGATGTGAGGAATTTTCACCATAAATTTGAATGTCGACCATAAATACAATATTTGAATATCCATAGTAAAATAATTTTATATCAACTCTACTTATAGATTGATAGAGAAAGAGATAGTGTAATTGAAAATAAAAACTTATGACTTTTTTAATAGGTGCTTTCTACTTCCCAGAATGAGAGAGATGCATAATTCCTTCAATGCTTAATATTATAGAGTTGACATGTAGAATTTAAAACAATATTA
>JZKD02S0485608.1:162714-177982 GCA_000966675.3 Picea glauca | reverse complement strand
TGATACAAATTTATCGCGTGAATAAAATATGTATGTACATTAAGATTTTGAATATGCATAGTTGACTCTATATGTGTGTGTAGTTTTGTGGACAATGGATTTGTGTACCTTATATATAAATAACATGATAAATAGAGATATTGAAAGGTATTTAGAAAATGGTGGTTTTGATGTATTTTTATCCCAAACCACTAGGTTTATCATTTTGAACCTAAATATGAGGCATCCAAATTAGCAAACATGTATGCTAAAGTTATCACACTTGCCCAATAAAAAAAAGAATGAAAATAATGTATATACATTCTAGTGTCTGTGTCCATTCTTACAATGTGCACACACTTTTTCGAATAAGCATTCACAAGATAGGTCTAACAAGAATATGTTATTTAAAGGAAGATTGTAGTCATGTACAACCATCAACAACATGTTGATTGATGAAAAATGATCTTTCAAGGGTATACTTGGCCTCCTTGTGGGGATAGTCAACATTATGGTTTTTTGAACATTGAGTATGAGTCTACGAAACTTGGACATGGTCTTGGGAACAAATCCAATACCTAGACCCTAATGGAATATTATAGGAATCTAGGGCCAAGAATGACACTCTGAATGATGACAAATGACCTATTGAGGGCATCCTTTACCTTTACCTAGGTATATAGGTACTAATAACTTAGTTTTGAGCATTGGGTATGGGTTTTGGGGCTCTAGACATGGCCACAGGAGGAAACATGAACATTAGGCCCTAAAGGAAGGTTATATCCATATAGCATAACTAAATTAATCTAAACTAAATAACCAATTTAAAAAAAAAAAATGTACGAGAATTGAGTATATCATTGATTTAAAATCAACGTTTTTTAGGGTTTTTTTCTAGAAAGATAATGAATTTCAGAAATTGGAAATATTTAAATAGAGTGCACAAATTTCAGTTAAACTAGTGCTAGTACATCTAGAGAAGTTGTGGCATTTCATAATTGGGGTCATAATAGACAATCCAAGAAGTATATCATAAGTTATGATCATTTTACATTTTCGATCTCAAACCCTACCATGCACAAGTTATTTTCTAGTGATTTTAAGAGGTTTTTCTTGGCTTAGCAAGCTTATAATTTTTTATTAGACATGTTCGAGTGTATTTAATTAACACAATAATATGTAATTTAGTGGGTAAAACTGTGGTAGGGGAAGAATAGATGAAGAAAATACAGTGGAGTCAGTTTGTGGGAAACTCTTGTAACCCATGTTGGTACCCCTTCGAGTAGTATTGCATAAAATAGTACTTGTGTATGGAATCTCACTTCCACATACCCTTAGGTATATAGGAAGTCCCCTAGGTGTACCTAATATTATCTTTAGATAATCTAATGAACCATCTTTTTGTCATAATACATTAAGAATAACACTCAAGGAGACCACTCTCTAGTATCTAGGTAGTCCAGTAGTACGAATAAGGGCACAGTTGAGCCTCCTTAGTTAGTTCTATGATATACTGGGTCAAGTACTACTATTTGACCCCACACGTATATGAGGTAGATATAGCACCTAACACTCCCTTGTCCTCAGGACCTAGTAAATTTTTCCAGTGAGGTCATCGATGAAGGATAATACATATAAACCACCTCATACTTCCCCAGACAACATGACCACCCACTAAAATATATGCAGGTTGGAACTTGTGGAAGATAAAATTAAGAAGCTTCAAGAGAAGATAAATGGTTTCAATGATAAGTTTGATAAGAAGTTAGATGATAAGTTCTAATACAAAAATTAGGAGAACCAACATAACCTAGCCAACTTCGAAAATATGTTGACTAAGAATTTGATAAGTATTCTAGCTTGGGGCATACTAGAAGAAAACCACTATACTTCCCAACGCATTGCACCACACGAGAAACAAAATTCTAACTCAGGAATATTTAGCCACCCACAACCCTCTTTTGGTTTGCACATTAATAGAGTGATGGATAATAACATTTGGAACCATTCTCCTAAGGTGGAATTGAACATGTTTGATGCTTTTGACCCATCTAGATGGGTCACCTAGATGGAACATTACTTCATCCTCCAAGGAATTATAGATGACATGATGAAACTCAAGGTAGTACTCCTATATCTATATATAGAACGATGGAAATGGTGGTAATGGCATAAAAAATCCTATACATGTTACATCGCTTGGAGTTGGTGTGTTAAATATATCCATGCACATTTCGAGAGAGATATTTATTATTTGGGGAGGATTACAAAGTTACGCCAAAAAGGATCAATTATAGAATCTATTCCAACCTTTGAATAAATTTTCATCCATACAAAGATATTAAGAAATTATTTCTATAAAAAATGTTTCATTAGTGGTTTCAAGGAGGATATTTGAGCACAAGTTAGAGTGAATTTTCCTACCACATCGTTGGATGTGACTTAGAGGTCCCTTGAAGTAGAGATGGTGATTAATGTGCAAAAATAAAACCAACCTTCATTTTCCATAGTCATCCTCCCTAGGCTACTTCCCCAACCACAACTCCTACTCATCCCTTAAAAGTAAAAAGGTTGTGTCCAATGGAAATGGAAAATTTCCAAATATGGGGAATTTTCTATAATTGTGATGAAAAATATGCTCTAGGTCATTGGTGTAAATAACCTAAATTGGTCAAAACTGACATGACCACTCAGAAACTAACCAAAGGAATAAGTGTCAAAGATACACCAAAATTATAGGTTGAAGACAAAAACACTCTGATGTAGACCCCACCCTCTCCCAGGGTCCACGCCACCTCCCGATCTAGGATCATTCTAGTTAGGAGCCAAAATTAGCTCACAGGCTCCCTTCGAGCCCAAAATTTTAATGCACAGGTCCTTAAAACTTCTTCCTGAATGAAATTTTTCTTTTTCGGGAGTCCTCGAGCACTAGAAAAGCCTCCCTAGAGACTGAGGTCCAAAACTGTTGGCCAAACCTTCAATCCTCGAAAGTTTCGGGACTTCAGGACCTTTCTATCCTCTTATCTCCCAACACAAATTTTGTGAACTGTTGAACACTAAGCGGCTAGATCAACGGTCCACAACGAGCATCGAGATCGACGACTCATATTATGTTTTTCAGGCTTCATATATTTCTTCACAACGCCTTTTCCACAAATCTCCTGGATCGCCGGAAAGGCAATTACGTCGAGTCTCAGATAGACAGTCCTCAGGAACCGATGGATGGATGGTCCTGATCTATTCCCTTCGGGCTTCAACGATTTTATTTGGTCATCAAATGAAACAACTTCTCGTATTCCCTGATGCTGAAACGTCGAACAATTTCTCCTTCCTCCACGTGTCCCCTTCTTGATCAACGACTATGATGCCTTTGGGACTTCAGGATTCCTCCCTGTCTACACGAAGATGCAGATTCGTCGAAGTGCCAAGTCATTGAGTTGTGGGATCTTGTACCACATGTCCTCTCCAATGGACTACTGGGATTGACTCCAACCTTCGAGCCTCCGTGAGCCTTCACAACACTACTCTATTTCCTCCGGAGTGCTAGACCTCTGGACCTCTGAGTTTTCTACCATGTGTCTTCCCTGGAATTGATGGTCCAGATCAACTCCTCTTCCTTCTATTTTCTCGGAGTATTTATCCTTCAGATATTCAATATTCGGACGCGTGTCCTCTCCAATGGATGGCCCAGATGAACTCTGGGTCTTCGAGACTTTGGGAGTCCTCCACTCCTAACTTCCTCTAAAGTGTTAGTCCACTGAAGTACACAGTCTCCTGACATGTGTCCTCATATTTTGGATGACGACAATTCACTCCGGCCTTCGGGACTTCGAGGTTCTCGACTTATCTGCATGACAAATCTTCTGAATGTGCGAATTCCAAAGGACTTCGCCGATTAAACCCCGTGAAGATCCTCATGATCCAATGACTATCCACTCTCCTACAAACTCCTGAATGGATCTTGAACATAGATCTTCGATCCTCGATAACTCCTCCTTTAAACTTGATCCATGAATTCTCCAAACACGTGAAGTCTTAATGAATTACAGGGTAAACCCTATGCTTCTTCTCCATATCTAAGGGTGAAAAAATACCTTGGATCCTCCAGAACAGATCTCATTTGTTCAAATTTTAAAACAATAACATCCTCTCTTCCTTTAAGATTTCAAAGCTATCCTTCTTGAGCTTGACTACACGAGATAAATAGAATCTTTGGTGCCCTCCTGTGTGCTCCTATGGAACTTTAAATCTTTTGAATTAGAAATTTTTTAAGTCCCTCCTGTGGAACTCTTGTGCTCGCTATCTCTTCTAAACTTTTTTCCTTGAGGTATTTCAGACCTATGGCGCACTCCTTGCAACCTTTGAACTTCTGATAAGTTCTGGACTTAGATAGTTTTGAAAAAATCTCCCTTATGCACTCCTTGTGTTCGTCTCCTCTGAGAATTATTTAACACTTAAACAAAGTGTTTTCCCAATGCGCTCATTTCACGGGTCTTCTCTAGTCCTTTCTCTCCTTTGAGAAACTATGCACTCTCTGCACTTCAATTGAACAAATTTGCACTCCTTACACTTCCACTGTAAATTCACGTTATCTCTTTTGAGCTTTTTATTCTATCTTGACTCAAACTACACATTCCTTGTGGTCACTATGCAATCCTTGCACCAGGAATCTAAAAAGAAAACAAATTAAACTTATAGAAACCTCAAAGGTTTACACACTTAACCATGAAAACCATATCCATGCATGAAATATACATAAACAGATAAAACATAGAGAACATAAAGAAGCATCACATGTACTTAAATAATTTAGATGAACACAACACCATACAATTGGAATCAAACCTCTCTTCTTGTATTCATTTAGTAAAATATGTACATGGACTCATACAACTCTCTCCAACTCTTCATAAGATTCAACAACTCTCCCAACAACAACTAAAATAACATTCAAAAGAAACTACAATAACATTCAAAAGCCTCATTTGGTCTTACAACACATATATTTTTGCATACAGAGGTTTCTCGAGCCTTCCCTGTAGACTACCTTAGATATATCCTATCATAGTTAATACATTCATCTATTAAGTACTCTTACATTGAATGGAAATTACATTCAGATATGAGTCAATACTCAGTATTTGTACAACCTTATATGTTAATTAGAATGATTACAATCTTTGATGGCCTTATGTGATGGCTCAAGCCTAAAAACATTTAAAATCTTTAAATTACAATCCTTTCAAAATAGAATAATGTGCCCTCCTTGGAATTCAAAACAATTTTAAATCTACGCATTGGGTGTTGATTTGTGCTCCACCTGGCCTCTTTAGTTGTTGAAGGCGATGATCGTGCATCATACTCCTCTAGCCAAAAATTTATGGACTCCTTTCCATGAGCTCCTACAATGTTTTTCCATTCTTTTGAATGTCATATTCATTTATCCAACTAGCATCCTCGGTCGGGTGACCCTTCCACTTCACTAGGTACTCAAAATAAGTCTTCCTCCTAGTATTCTTACGAATCCTATGATCTATGATCTTTTACATTTGTGGATTTTCTGTTGTTGGAATCTTCTTCTCCCACTGAATATCCTTCTGATCATTTGATCCTCCTGTATCATCCATCCTACAAGGGCACATGTCTGCAACATTGAATACGGGTGATATTTCCACATCCTCTGGCAGCTCAATCTCATAAGAATTTGCATCAAACTTCCTAAGGATATTACATGGTCCTATTTTATTCATCTTTAACTTGTTATATGTTCCCCTTTGGAACCTCTCTTTCCTCAGGTGTGCTAAAACTTGATCTCCAACTTCAAAATGAACCTCTCTCCTTTTCCGATCAACTTGGATTTTATACTTCTGACTGCTCTCCTATAGCTTTCTCTTTATATGATCATGAAGCTTCTGCATCTCTGCAACAAATTATTCTTCTCCTGCACTTCTGAACTCATCATATTTCAAATCCCTTAACTCCAAAATTCCTCTCGGATGCATTCCATAAACTATTTGAAATGGAATTTTTCCAGCGTTTTTGTTTGGAGAGTCATTATAAGAAAACTCGTCCTAGGGAAGAATCTGATCCCATTGGTTATGATGCTCAGTGACCAATCTCCTCAACAAACTCCCTAAGATTCGATTTACCCCCTCATCGTGTCCATCTTTTTGAGGGTGATATGATGAACTGAAGGAAAATTTGTCCCCAACCTTTTCCATAGAGTTCTCCAAAAGTGTCCCATGAACTTGGTATCTCTGTCTGAGACTATATTTCTTGGCAAGTCATGCAATCTCACAACCTCCTTGAATTTTTTTTGGCTATGTGAGTAGAATCACTGGTTTTTTGGCATGGTATGAAATGTGCCATCTTTGAGAATCTATCAACCACAACAAATATGAAATCACTCCCCCTATGGGTTCTTGTAAATCCCAACACAAAACACATGCTTATGGCATCCCATAGATTGTCTGGAATAGGAAATGGCTGATATAGACCAATGTTATGTTGCTTCCCTTTGGCGTACTGGAAGACTCTACATCTTTCCACAAATTTATTCACATCAGATCTCATACATGGCCAATTGTATGAAGAAATTAGTTGTTCATAAGTCTTATCATGGCCGAAATGTCCAGCCAATCCTCCAATGTGTTTTTATTTCAAAATTTTGTCTCTCACTGAGAATTTTGGAATACAGAGTTGGCTTCCTTTGAACAACAATCCATCTTTAATTAGATACTCTATCCACTGGATTTTTTCCCTTAGAAAATGGTTCTCACATGCTTCATAAGATTATTTAAAATCATTATCTTCACGATACATTTCCTTAAGGTGTTCAAACCCTAAGGTCTCCACTTGAAATTCCTGCATAATTAGACATCTCTTGCTCAAAAAATCAACAACTTTGTTAGCGCTACCACTAATGTGGTTAATAACAAAAGTAAAATTATGCATGAATTCTACCCATTTAGCATGTATTTGGTTCAACTTTTCCTGTATGGTTCTGAATTGTAAAACAACATGACAAACTACTTTGGAATAAGATAGTGCCTCCACTTTTTCAGAGCTTGTATTACAACATAAAACTCCTTATCATATGTTGAATATTTTCTCTTAGTGTCATTTAGGTTATCACTGAAATAAGAAACAAGCTTATTGTCTTGGCTTAATACTGCACCAATAGCTACTCCACTTGCATCACACCTCACTTGAAATATTTTCTTGAAATCTAGAAGAACCAAAATAGGTTGTTATGTTATCTTCTCCTTTAATACTCTAAATCTTTTTTCATCTTCCTCTATCCAATTAAAATACTTGTGCTTTTTATTTATAGTGTCCATTATGGGTGCACAAATGCCACTGAAATTCCTGATGAATTTCCTATAAAAGCTTGCTAATCCATGGAAGCTTATCAACTCAAATATGCTTCTTGTAGAAGGCCATTCTATTATTTCCCTCGCCTTATCTAGATCCATCTTCAATTCATTTGAAGAGATCAAAAAACCCAGGTATATGAGTTGTGTCTTCATGAAAGAACATTTCTTTAAATTTATTAACAACTCCTCCTGGTACAACCTCCTCATCACTAATGTCAAGTGCCTTAAGTGCTCTTCTTCAGTTTTACTTAAGACTAGGATATCATCCAAATACACAATTACAATTCATCAATCTCATGAATGTGCTTGGGGAATTTGTTAATCCAAATGGTATAAAAATCCACTCATACAAACCTTCATTTGTCTTTAATATTTTCTTCCATTCATCTAATTCTCTCATTCTTATATGATGATAGCCACTCTTCAAGTCTATCTTGGAAAAATAATTTTCTCCACTCAAGCAATCCATCAAATCATCCATTATGGGTAAATAGAATCTATACTTGATGGTAATATTGTTGATTTCTCTAGAATCTATGCACATTATCCAACCTCCATCCGTATTTGGACTCAACACAGTTGTCTGTGCATGGAATCAAACTTTCTCTGACCAAACCCTTATCCAACAACACTTGGACTTGATTATTGACCTCTTCATTTTATTGATGTGTCAACTTATATGATGCTTTGTTTGAAAAACTTGCTCCTGGAATAAGGTCAATGTGATGACTAATACTCCTAATGGATGGAAAAGAGCGAGGTAACTCATTCACCACAATGTTAGAAAAATTATCCAATAGCTCCTGAATCTCTACAGGGAGATCATCCACAAAAGTACTTGTAAGGACGACTCTAGGCTTTCTCACCACAACAAACTGCATCTCCTGTTCCTTCTTGAATTCATTCAAGAGTTCCTTCCCACTCATGAGAAGTATGCTTGGGATAACTTCTTCCTTGACTTTCTTATCCTCAATTGGCAACAACATGTGTGTACGACCATTCTTCTCAAGGGTGTAAGTATTTTTTCGCCCATCATGTATTAAATTTCTGTCAGATTTCCATGGTCTTCCCAACAGAACATGACAAACATCCATGGGTATTACATCACATAGAATCTCATATTTATAACCTCCTATCTTGAATTCAATATTGCACTATCGACATACCATGACTTGGTGTCCCTTCTACAATCACGATAACTTGTATGGGTTCGGATGTGCAGTTTTCTCCAGCTCCAACTTTTCCACCATTTCTGTGGATACCAAATTATTAGTGCTCCCACTGTCTATTATTACTTTGCATACCCTATCCTTCTTCTTGCAAGGACTCCTAAACAGATTGTTCCTCTGAACTGGCTCTTTTTCTTCTTTCTCTAGATTTAAGAGAACTTTCCTCATCATAAGGGATTTCCCATATTCCACTGTTGTTGCCTCAAAATTCCTTCTTTGATATTCGTAAATATGACCTTCTCCACCTCCTTCTTTCTTTTTCCTCTCAAGACATTCCCAAGACATATGCCATGTATTTCCACAGGCATAACATTTCACTTCTACTCCTCTGCCTCTTCCTCTTCCTTGAGAAAAATATTTTCTTCCACCATACTGTCCACCTCTAGAACTTCCTCCTCCTTTTGTATGACTATGATACTTTCCATCTTCAGGTTTGGGTTTCTAGAAATTCTCTTGGACAGTTCCCTTGCCTCTACTTGGACTATTTCCTTTGTTTCGTTGGCTTTGTTTTCTGGCCAACTTCTCCTCTTCTTTCAGTTCTGACTGATAATAATATCCCATCGTTCCCATGGTCATAATGATGATTTCCTCTTGTATTTCATATTTCAGTCCATTAATATACCTGGCAACCTTTTCCTCATCACTCTCTCGATGTCCTACTCTAATGTTCAATATGTAAAACTCCTAAGTGTATTCTTTCACTGACAAGCCCTTCTATTTCAAGTTCTACAATCTCCTGAACAGATTGATCAGAGATTCTTTGGGTATGAACTTAGCTTTCAATTTAGCTACCATCCTATCCCAATTTTTGATCTTTTTCTTACCTTTGTGTCTTTTGTTGGCTCGCAATTCATCCCACCATAGAGTTGCATGTCCCTTTAGTCTGGTAACAACATGCTTCACCTTATTTTCATCCTCAATTTCTTCATAATCAAATTACTTGTCTAAGGCCCTTATCCAATCCAACAACTCCTCAACATCCAAGTTTCCTTCATACATCGAGATTTCCATTTTTTCTCTAGCTCCCATTTTTACAACAACTTTCACCAAGCATTCCTCTGCAGCGAATCCTTCTGAAGCTTCTTCAACTTCCATTTCTTCACTCTTAGGCTCACTAATGTCACCAGCATCAGGTTCTCTTCTCCTCGTTGTCTCCATGGCATCCAATTTTTCACAAAGTTTCCTCATCTCTTCTTCCATGGATGGATTTGCTACAGGTTTGTCCTTGCATATTCTTGGTAGCATGGTTCCAAGATATCTTCTTCTCTTAAAGAGATTAATTATGGCTCTGGTACTACTTGATGCAGATCCCACTCTCTCCCAGGGTCTACGTGACCTCCTGGTCTAGGATCATTCTAGTTGAGAGTTGAAATTAGCTCACGGGCTCCCTCCAAGATAAAAATCTTAATGCACGGGTCCTTAACACTTCTTCCCGAATGCAATTTTTCTTTTTTGGGAGTCTCTGAGCACTAAAAAAGCCTCCCCGAAGACCGAGGGCCAAAACTGTGGGCCAAACCTTCAATCCTCTTATCTCCCAAAAAAAATTATGTGAACTTCCAAAAACTAAGAAACTATATCAACGATCCATAATGAGTATCGATATTGACAGCTCAGATTATGTTTTTCGAGATTTGGTGATTTATTTACAACAAATTTTCCACAAATCTCCCAGATCGTCAAAAAGGTAATTACGTTGAGTCTCAGATCAACAGTCCTCAACCACCGATGGATGGACGGTACTGATCTATTCCCTTCAGGCTTCGATGATTTTCTCTGGTCGTCAAATGACACAAATTCTTGTATTCCCCGACACCGAAACGTTGAACGATTTCTCCCTCCTGCATGTGTCCCCTTCTTGATCAACAACTAGGATGCCTTTAGGACTTCAGGAGTCCTCCCTGTCTACATGACGATGCATATTTGAAAAATTTCCAAGTCCCCTAACTACATTATATTTCACCACACGTCCTCTCCAAAGGACGATTGGGATTGACTCTAACCTTTGGGCCTCTGCGAGCCTTCACAAGAATAATTTATTTCCTCCAGAGTGTCAGACCTCTGGATCTGCTTCCACGTGTCCTCCCTGGAATTGATGGTCCAAATCAACTCATCTTCCTTCTATTCTCTTGGAGTATTTATCCTCTGGATATTATAATTTGTTGACACGTTTCCTCTCCAATGGATGGCCCAAATCAACTCCGGGTCTCCAGGACTTTGGGAGTTCTCCACTCCTAACTTCCCCTGAAGTGTTATTCCTCTGGAGTACACGATCTCCTAACACATGTCCTTATATATTGTATGGCCATGATTCACTCTAAACTTCAGGAAATCGGGGGTCCCTACTTCTCCACACGCCAAATCTTTCGAATGCGCGAAGTCTGAAGGACTTCGCAAATTAAACCTCACACAGCTCCTCTTGATCCAACAACTATCCACTCTCTTGAAAACTCTCGAATGGATCTTGACCGTAGATCTTTGATCCTTGATAACTCCTCCTTTAAAATTGATCCACGACTTCTCTGAACGTGTGAAGTCTTAATGAATTACAAGGCTAAACCCTGTGTTGATTCTTCAATCTAAGGGTGGAAAAAGACCCTGGATCCTCCTGAATAGATCTCATCAATTCAACTTTTAAAACAAGCAGATCCTCTCCTCCTTGAGGATTTCAATGTTATCCTTCTTGATCTTGACTGCATGAGATAAATAGAATCTCTCGTGCTCTCATGTGTTCTCCTCTGTCACTTTAAATCTTTTGAATTAGAAATTTTCTAAGTCCCTCCTACGGAACTCTTGTGCTCACTATCTCTTCTATGCTTTGTTCCTTGAGGTATTTCAGACCTCTGGCACAGTCCTTGCAACATTTGAACTTCCGAGAAGTTTTGGACTTAGATATTTTTGAAAAAAATCTCCCTTACTCACTCCTTACGTTCATATCCTCTGAGACTTATTTAACACTTAAACAAATTGTTTTCCCAATGTACTCCTTGCATGGGTATTCTCTAGTCTTTTCCCTCCTCTGAGAAATTGTGCACTCTCTACACTTCAACTGAACAACTATGCACTCCTTGCAATTCCACTATAAATTCATTCTATCTATTCTGAGCTTCTGAGTCTATATCGACTCGACCTATGCACACCTTGTATGAACTATGCTCTCCTTGCACCAGGAATCTTAGAAGAGAAACAAATGAAACTTACGGAAACATCAAAGCTTTCGACACTTAACCATGAAAAGAATATCCATGCATGAAAGATACATAAATAGATAAAACACAGAGAACATAAAGAAACATCACATGTACTTAAATAATTCAGATGACCACAACACCATACAATTGGAATCAAACTTCTCTGCTTGTATTCATTCAGTAAAATATGTACATGGACTCATACAACTCTCTGCAACTCTTCATAAGATTCAACATATCTCCCATCATCAATAAAAATAACATTCAACGGCCTCCTTTGGGCATAGAATACATATATTTATACATGGAGTGGCTTCTTGAGCCTTCCCTCCAGACTACCTTAGAGCTATCGTATCATAGTTAATGCATTCATCTACTGAGGGATATTACATTGAATGAAAATTACATTCAAATATGAATCAATACACAGTGTATGTACAAACTTATCTATTAATTAAAAAAATTACAATCTTTGGCAGTGTTATGTGATGGGTCAAGCCTCAAAACATTTAAAAGCTTTAAATTACAATCCTTTCAAAATAAAAAAATGCACCCTCCTTGGAATTCAAAACAATTTGAAATATGCACGTTGGGTGTTGAGTTGTCCTCCACCTAGCCTCTTTGATTACTGAAGGTGATGCTCCTGCATCACACTCCAACTTAGGCATATATAGAACCTCCATTCTCTCATGAAGAACCACTCATCTCCTTGTATGCATTATCATGTGTTTTGACTCCACAAACCTTGAACCTCATGGGTTACATCAAGCATATGAAAGTCATAGTCTTGGTTGATAGTGGAAGTAATCACAATTTCACTCACAACAAAGTCGCAGAAAAAACCCATTGTTTTGTACAACCTTTACAAAAATTTCAAATTATGATCACCAATGGAGGTATGATGAAATGTGCGGGTAGATGTGAAAATTTCAAATTCAAAACTTATATAATTTACAACGATATGGGTGAGTGTGATATAGTATTGGGAGAAGAACGGATATGCACATTAGGTCCAATCACCATGGATTTCAAAGAACTCTATATGAGTTTCACTAAATAGGGTCATGTAAATAATATGTGAGGGCTTCAATTAGGCTCTCCTGAAGTAGTCATCTCTCATCGTATGGAGAAGTTATTAAAGAAGGGATACTCTATCATTATTTCCCAATTTAATGCCATACAGGTTATGGATAACTTGACAAAAGAAATCCACCTAGACTTGTAGTTATTCCTTGAAAAATATCTTTAGGTATTTGAGATACCAAATGGTTTACCCCCTTCTGAAGGAGATCATTACCATGGAATTCACCTAATTACAGGAAGTGTTGTGGATAAATATCACCTATGAATAAGAACTACCTCCCTTTGATCTTTCCTTGATCCAAAATAGAAAATAGGATAGATTACTATGAGGTGTCCCTTTATCTAATTAGATTTAATTCCTTTTACACTAGAGAGAAGAGAGGCATACCTTGTTAATTTCCAGTAGTCCTTATGTATCATGGCTGATGTAGCTCCATAGATCTAGATCCATAGTGATCTGCTTCCCCTGCACAAGTGACAAACAAATAACAATATACAAACCCTTTAAAGCATTAGTAAATCCTCATATATTCTATATCTAATCTAATCTACCCAAGGAAATATTAGGTATACCATCCAAGGTTGAATACAATAGATTGGGAAGGGGAAAACTCATATATCTATATATATAAATAAAATTAAGGAAAAATACACCATTGGAGTCATACCTTGAGTCATGATGCAATCCTGTTAGTTCCTTACTCTAACTCCTACCTATCCCTCACACAAGAAAGGCTTACTTGATATGAATACTAATCTCTATAGAAGAGATCCTATGAAAATTGTGTATCATGTACCTATAAATGATTCCTCCTCCTCTTTCCCATGGAATGCCTTCTTTATATAAATTGGTGGATGAGGCTATGTGATGATTTTATATCTCTATAATTCGGTTAACCTCAACTAGATTGATATTTCCCAAGCTCATATCATGAGAGAAACAATTCACCCAACACTAATCTCCTTGAAACTTACCAAATATTGAAGGCCACATGGGTGGTCACGGGATGGAAGTAATGCATTCAAAGACCAATTGTGGGATGTGAGTGATGCAATTATCAATCAATCACACTCTGTCAAGTAGTTGGGGCATCACCATCCTAAAAAATGATTGGAATCCAGGGAAAAAGAGTGTGTCTCAATATTGAAGCATCAATGGGTCCTCCACGATTCCTTAACGTGGAAAATAAGGATGTAATAGATTCCCCCTAATGTGTGAGGTAAAAAAAGGAAATAATGGTTGAAACAAATCATAATAGTGGTCACCAATGTGAGGTAGTGTAATAAGGGAGCTAAGAGATAAAGAATCCAAGGAGTACCTGCAATCATACATTAATTATATAAATATCATCCCCAAGGTAGGAATACCCATGCTTAATAGAGAGACAAATAATGGACACCAACATGATAAATTGTGGATCCATGAAGTGAAATGCATGGTCATGGCCAAAAAAAAGTACGCAGTGGATCCATGTAATCAAATATATCATAGCCATGAAAAAATATAATGTGGATCTATGTCATAGTATATATCAGGAAGAGATAAAACACTAATGAGAGTTCCCCTTTAGTATTAAAATTTATCATATAGTAGTGATGTACTCCATCAGAACTTGTAAGGAATAGCATGAATGAGTGGTGTTTCCCCAAACCCAAGGTATTCATCCCAAACCTTGTTTCTATGATTCTACAACATGTGAATAAATGAGCTAATGTCCAACAGGGTAGAAACTGTATGATTACCGATCATTTAGGTATATCATTAATAGACATGAGGGTATCCACTGATGATGAAAATGGACTCCAAGGTAACTAGTATAATCTAATGAGTTTGAATATAGGATATGATTTCAAACACCCCAAAAATAAATCGATCAAAGGTCAATGAGGAAAACCCATTGTCGATTGAGAGGAGTCCTTCCACTGAGGATTGCAAGCTCCAAGGTACTAGCCATTTTCTAGAACCCTCTCCTAGATAATGTGCTAAAGTTGATAGGAGGAGATATGTTGGAGGTCCTTCATGTATCCCCCATTTATTTTCATAAAAAATACACCTAGAGATGATGTGAAGAGATAGAATCACCAAGTACAACTGACACAGGGATGGTTGACATAGATTGTCAAGAAGACAACAAATTGTTGATTAAGGCTTCACTTCCCTTGAAGATAACAATGAACCAAAAACGTGACTCAAGAGCACCATTATTATAGTGCAACAATGTATGATTAATTGAAACACTCTCCATAATGACTGGAAGAGTAACAAATTACCAGAGGATTATATGTGACGCATACTAAGGGTATACAACTCCTAGGCAAGATATAACCCAACTATAAGAAAAATATGCAAATGTGTGCCATGTTCAAAGGAAACATGACTCACATTTCCACTTTAATAACTATAGATAAATGG
>JZKD02S0485608.1:142722-162701 GCA_000966675.3 Picea glauca | reverse complement strand
TTTATGAGTTTCTCCTTCATGATTTTACAAGAAAAAAATAAATATAAAAGTGTGCTCAACAATGTTTTTTTCCTTCAATTTTTATGATCCCAAAAAGAAGTAAAATTATACTCATGTGGTTTCTTTTGCATGGTTTAAAGAGAATGAAAAAGAGTTAAAAGTTAGCTCATCATGTTTCTTTTTCATGGTTTAAAAAGCATGAAAAAGAGTTAAAATTTTTCCCATCTATATTTCTCAACAATATCAATGCCCCCAGCATCACTAACAATGGTTGATTTCTTTCCCACATCATGACTTGCAATAGTTGGTGGGTCATTTTTAGTATGATTTAGAGTGACTTGTGATATGTCTCTAGCATGACTTGTAGTGGTTGGTGAATTCTTCCCTTGTATCTGCTTCTTCATCTTACTCTTCCACTTTTTATTCCTTTTAGAGTTATGGTTACTAGGATATGGACTTTCACCAGAAGAGGTAGAGGGAGGAGGAATAAATATCAAATGTGAATAAAATTTAGGAGCATTCAGAACACTGAAAGTGGACATTGAAAAAATTTGCATATTCGTGCACAATATAGGAATATTCAATATGGCCATCAAAGGGGCACTAATGTTTCCAAAGGAAGGAAAAGTGTGAGAATCCCCTTTGGGAGGGATCCCTTGATTGGTTTTCATATAATAATTTCCTGACACATGACTAGTACTAGGTGCAAAGAAATTTTTGCTAGGGAATGGAATCACTAATCCTCCCATATAAATACCCCTAGGGAAATTGGTTCCCCCAGAGACATAATTTCCCTACCATTTATAAAAACACTAAGGGTAGGACCTGACATAGAGTTAGAATTCCAACCAAATGGGAAACAATAATTTGGTATCATCAAGCTACCTTTAGGGTTACTAGAAGTACATGGAAATCCACTTATGATAGTAAAATAATTCCTTCACCCCTACTAAAAAAAACACATATGCGGGAAATTGCAACAAGAAAACATGTGTGAAAACACTAGGTAGATTTGTGGAGGTAAATAATGTAACTGGTGACATACCCTAAATGGAATAACCATATGTCATAGGCATAGATATGGGAGAACCTATCCCACTAAGTGGTGGAAATGAGGCGGTCATTGTGAGTTCTCCAATCACAATTGGAGATGTGGAATCTAGTCCTCCCCTATTAAATGACCCACTAATGATAGACATCATATGAAGATCACTAAAAATGACAAAAAACCACCAAAAAGTCTAATCACCCAGGTGATTAAAGGGTTTATGATACCAATGATGAAGCTAGTCAACCATTGTGGAAAGTATGTTTTAATGCAAGCAAAACAATAACCTATGGAAAACTAGACATAGACTTCACCAAAAATCAAACCCTTAGAAAATACAGGCTTCAATAGGTAAACCAATGGATAAAGAGGGCATTCCAAAAACCAACCCTCTGGGGATGTCAAGTCCCACAAATATTAGCTAGAAAAGGTGTGAGGAATAATTATGATAACCCACATGTAATATCCCTTACCAATGAAAATACCCTTTATTAATTCAAGCACCCTCAGGGAGAACTGGAACAAAGGTTCGATGGTTATCCCAGGTACTGCATGCACTTCCCACCTACAGTCACATGTGTAGCTACCTAGGAAATTTCACTATGGTGACCGCCTCACAATCAGTGATAGATCCAATAGTCAAAGGTTAGACCACATGTATGGGTAGGGAAACTAAGCCTGAAGTTTCAAAAAGAATTACCTAACAGGGAGGCATGGCACTTCTGAAACCAACGTACATGTAGTAGTCCAAGTAGTCCAACAAACACGAAGAAAGAAATATATGGGATATCACTCTACTTTCCCCAATCTTTCAATTCTATACATATATATGACAGAGCATATTTACAATTGAAATCAATGGAATCAGTGGAAAGGTGGAATCAATTGGTCACAAGAAAACAAGCAGTGAAAGGCACAACATAAAAGGGAAAGAGAAACCTTCATCATAAGTTATATCATCAGAGGGACATTGTTATTGATGTCTAAATAGTGAACATAATAGGCCATGAATATTTTAAGTCAAGAAATTTTGAATTCTTTTATATATGTTAGAGATTTATAAGAGGAAGAACCAATGGACAATAAGTAGCACTGTAAGAGTGGAAAGGAAACATACATAAGAATTCATACATTGTTCAACACGACATCTTGCAGAGAATTCAAGGAAAGAGAAATCGTGAGAGAAAGGGATTAGGAAAGAAATATTAGAAGCATGCAAACAGGGGGAGACTTACCAATATGGGGAGTTATCCTTTTTCTCATGATGTCAAAGGGAGAGAAATATAAATAAAGAGAAATATCAGAAGAGTAAGAATCAACTGGATGAAGTCAAAAAAGGATTATCTAGAGAAGGGATAATTTCAGAGGGAGTCTCGCTTTGCTATCAAAAGAGAAGAGGAACTTGGAAAGAAACATGAGGACATAAACACACGAAGAGAAAGAATAAACACGTGAATATAGGGGGATCATCCCCAAGGAGAGATACCATTTTCCAATGATGTCAAATGGGGAGAGAGACAAACATTGATGAGGCAAAATGGTCATAGGGGGAGTATGAATATTTGAGTATGAGTATTTCCATCAATTTTGGTGTTGCCATCAATTCCAAAGGGGGATATTGTTTGACAGTTGGTTGTCATTGATGTCAAACCTTAGACAATTCGATATACCCCAGAATTGTGGTCAATATTTATGGTGAGTTAGTTGTCATTGATTTAAACAAGAGTGGTTGATGTTAGCATATGTGATGGGTGCATTTGATGAAGTCTACACAAATCCTCGGAGGTGTTCTCATGAGAACCAAACTTGTTTGAGTAATAAGTACATGAAGTACAATGCAAATTAAGGTAACACACTTATAGATGGATATTCCTCATTGTGTCATTTTCGGTGATAGGTGGTACACCATGTGGTTCCTCAAAGTTAGGGATATATTCCCTCATAAAGTTGGAAGCCTTGAATATTGGTCAAGAAGAACCTAATTTGTTACAAGTCATTAATCAAAGGGTAAAGTTGTTGCAACAAGAAAGTTCAAGAATCCATAAGATTAAGGAGAGAAGTTACTTGGAAGAATTATAAATACACCTCAAGAGTCTCTAATAAGTACACATACAAATTAATTGAACATCTATATTATGAGAATATTTTGGTCTATTTGCGAATATAAGGACGATTCTAAGGAAGCGGAGAAAGTGCAAAGGAAGAGAAAATGTTTAGGAGCTGCAGAGAGATAGGGTTTTTTCGACAACCCCAATTAAGCAGGCCCTTACAGGTCAGCATGAGGATGTCACGTGAGGCACCCCCATGGGATGCATAGTGCTCGTGACGTGAGGCCCCACATGACATGTAGTATTTGTCTTGCAAGGACAAGACATAAGTGAAGGAAAATTCTAGTGTTTGGTTTCCAAGGAATGAGGTAAAGATGTATGTATGTGTATCAGGATCAAAGGCACTAGACTAGTTACAGATGCAAAGGTATGTTATTCTATGTGTTATGAGGTTGCATCTTGGTAATATTGAGGAACATGCTTAAGGAATATCTTTGTGAGTTTTGGTATATGCATTGATGCATATCTTGGATGTATGGTACATGTTGGTTGAGGTATATTTGTTAAGGTACATTATTGGTGCATATCTTGGAGATATTGGCACATGGTTTATACTTGAGTTACATAGTTTGAGGTACATATTCATTATATGTTATGATTTAATGGTCATGCCTTTGGTATCTTGTTCATGAATTGGTATATGTATGATGGACATATTTGGTTCATGGTCTGAGGCATACTATTGGTACATGTATAGGTGCATGTCTTAGTGATACTCCTTAGTGATTTTATGGTACATTGATTGTAGCACATCTTGGATATATTTGTATATTGGTATTAAGGTTGTCTTGGTTATGCTTGAGGCACTTCATTGATGATATCCTATGATATGATACATGGTTTATGCATGAGACAATACATGGTTGATGTACTTGGTATATTACATGGTTGATGCACTATTGATACTTAAATCAACAAGGACCAAAATGAAAACCTCATGAGGATATGAATCGTCCTGTGTTTTTATAGAGGTGGTACTCCTCTTTATCTTATGGTATTCTTTAATAACTTTAGATTCAAAAATAATATAGGACCTTAATATAGTCAAATAATTATGCTCAAACAAAGATAAAAATGTTGAAACATAAAAGATTTATTTTTAAAGAGTTCTTGAGAAAGGACCGGGGATATCACAAATCACACATTTGCAGAAAATAAATACAATTTCCTCACATCCATAAGAGTGAAAATAAAGATTTTTTATCACACGTAAAAATAAAAGAAGATGGTTTAGACACATCAGAGAACTTTTATAGAGTAAATACTTGAATATATAAAAATAATATTATGATGAATCAATTTCAAATAATTTATACTCAATGCTCAGAGATATAAAATATAGTCAAAATTGAACCCGACTAAGTTCTCTTGGGATTTTTCAAAAAATAATAAAGTATGTTACAATGCTTTGAAAGATAAAGATATTTGTCCAAAGGACTGGGATTGGGGTTCCAACAAACCATAAATAAAACATGTACAAGAAGGTAGAACACAGAGATAAGAAGGTGGGTGAATGTCGAGCAACATGATCTGGAAAGAAGACAAAAAGAGAGTTATCAGAATTCAATTAAACTTTTATGTTTAAATATGAAGAAGAATTGGATGAATCCTGATAAGGAAAGAAGAATGTGATTAGTATGGACTTACTATGATGTTATCTCTTGTTTATATACTTGTTGATTCTTCCTTTATATTCTTGTTGGATGCAGTTGGATTAGCGGTCATAACTTCATCTATTGGAATATAAAAAATCTTGGCGATTGAATTATTTAAGCATTCTTGAATGAAGTCCCTTAATGGAGCAATAGTTACATATTTATTTATCTTAATATTAAACTACTCCTTTTCAATTTCCCTAAGAGCAACAAAAAAAAATTGTAATATATTTTCATTGTCTTCATTCTTATTTGTATATTCGACAAGCCAATTATCAATGTCATCATGTGTGAATTCCATCATATTGTTGAATTTTTTAGACGATGTCCTTTTTCGTCCTTCAATATTTTCTTCAAATTCCTGTTGAGTCATGAGTATGGAGTTTGAAAGGTACTTGGCATCGGGGACTTCAATGGTAGTTTCAACAATATCCAGATCAAATATTTTTAAGTGTTCTTCAGTTTTCCTCCTTGATAAGTCGGTCAATTGGGATATTAGACCTTTTAATACATTAATTTGTTCTATCCAACAATATTTCAATTGTTTGATGCGGCTCGAAGAAGGTAGATTTTCCTATTTTCTCGTCTGCTCTATCATTGCCACAACTCTATTTGTGAATATCACAACTCCGTCAATATAGAACCCTTCAACATTTTTTAAGTTTGAATTTAAATACTCCTTGGTGTTTCGAATTCTTAAACCAAGAGAAGAGAAACTCTTTTCCATATCCCATAGTTATAGAATCAATGACATCCTCTTTTTAATATTTTGTTCAACAAAGTGACAGGTGGTCATGATTAAACTAGAAATCCCTTTGACCCTCGAACTTGATTCTAGGTTTTCTTGAATACCCTTTCCTGGATGAATCATGGTGATAGGAAAAGATAGAATAGGTGGAGGCATGAGGTTTACCTCCAATTCTTTGATTCTTTATTTTAACTATACGTTCTCTTCTTCCATGTGTGATATTGAAACATTGAGGGTGTCTCCTATAACTCTGTGAAGGGATAATAATTTTGAAGGTAACATATCCTATGTGTCAATGGTGGTCCATAGCCTACCGTTCTTACTTTTTGTGGTTCTTTCAAAAACTAATTTTTTAGACTCCTTATCAAAAGATGCATTTTGTACAACAAATGTCTCCTCATCAAAGAAATTTTCATCATGGATCATGAGCGTCGAGACAGGTTGTACATTCTCTCAAGATGACACTTCAACATATGGAAAATTAATGTTCTCAATATCCACATCTAGGTCCATGTTATCCAATAATAAGTCACCTTCCTAAGCATGTGTCTCATCCCCTTCCTGCTGTGACCTGGTTCTTTTTCTTTTGACCTTCAGTTTATAGGGATTTTCTAGGTTCCCTTTAGGATGGTTCCTATCTTCATCATCCCCGAAATTAGTGCTTTGGATTTTTCTTGCATGGGATGTTCCTAGTTGTGGATTTTCCTTTGGAAAGACCCTCCTCCTAGAGACAACTAGTGATCGAGCACCTTTTTCACTTGAGGGTATACCTCTTTATTTATTATGATATGTTGTGCTTATGACAGTTTCTATGTCTTCTGAACTTTTTTTGGCTTCCTGGTCACTCGGATGGTGACTGTGATTTTATTCTTCTTTACTAATGGATTATTTTAGAAATGTAGAGCCAGGCCCAAATAAAATCACATGATTATAAAAAAGGTGGTTTGGGTCGAACGCCTTTATTTATTCAACAAATTTTAGGTTAGAGTTCTCGAAATAAGCAACATGTTCATCAATTTTGGAGATTCCCCAGAGAATAATCTCGTCAACTTTCCATGGAAGAGGTATGAATTGATTTTTCCTTTTATCAGACAATATATGAAACCATAATTTATATTGTCGGATATTTCAATGAAAAATAATTTTTCAGATATATAATAGGGAAGGAAAATGGGTTTCTCAACAGAGCACAAAACCCTGATAATATTATAGTTTTCCATTTTTTTTCAGAACTCCTCTTCCCTTCAGAAAAGATGCAGCTTCCAACGAAAACCAGAAAGTGTCTTCCCCAAAAAATATTTTCTTTAATTTAGATACAAAATATGAATACGCTTCATTAAAATGATGGTAGACCCTTTGTTTCCATAAATCTTGGTACCACATAGTTACAGGATCGAATTTTATTTTAATTCTTCGGGCAATGTTTAAACCCTCAAACGTATGAAAATACGGAATGGAAAATATCAAATAAGAAGAAATGTAAAATGTATTACCATACTTGAAATTACTGAGTTGTGCAGTGATTTCATTTGATATTATCTTCACCCTGTCGAAGATAGCATTTTCATGCACAACAAAATGTAATATGTACAATGCCAGTCGAGGAATTGTTTCTTAAGAATCTCGGCCAACAATTTGAGTAAATAACCAGGAAATTTATTTATAGGGGTCCTTTAAAGAGATCACATGAATTCTTGATATGTCTTCAGTAATTGTGGCAGGTTCATGCAAATATTCCTAGAGAAACTCCAACCATTATTTTTTATTTTCAAGAATTTTCTCGCTTCCTCTCCTTTGTAGACTAGGTTCAGTTCTAGTAATTTCAACATTTGTCTAAATATTGAAGGTTCTAATAAGATAGGATAAATATTGTGAAAATAAATAACTCTTCTATTCTGAATGAGATTATCGACACACCAGGTGACTATGTCCTTGCACTCAAAGAATTTTAGAACACACCCAACAAGAACTATTCCTGACGTCCTTACTTTGTTGTTTTCTTTATCCATCATTTTCGCCTAATACCAGTAAGAGCGGAACCAATGATAATTTTGATATTCTATAGAAAAGAGGTTCATGGTATCCCCACAAAATGATTTCTTTCTAATGGTTGTCCCAGCGAAGCTTCCCATCTTTTCTTGAGCTATTATTTTTTGCACAGTGAAATGAACTTGAATTAGATTTAGTTTACGGAAACATTAACTCAAAATAACTATTAGTAGCTTTGGTAACAACATTATTAATTAAAAATCACCTCAATAATAAATTTGGTATCACATCAATATTATTTTGACTTTCTTCAACTTTTCCAACTCATTTTTCACCAATGGTTTCATCTTGGGGTTCATCATCCTTATCTTTTGCTTGACAGGTTTTACTCCTTCTCTTAATGGGATGATGTACTTAAACATTGTTTTATCATATTCCTTTAAATCATCATAACTCCATGCGAACACATCAATATATTCTTTAAATATTTCTACATATTGGTCAACTTTGCCGATTGTACAATCAACTCCTAAGTTGATATAATTTGGAGAACTATCAATCCCGATATTGACCTTTCTCATTTCTTGAAATTTTCATACTGATACTTCTTCGAGGAGAACTTTGGCATGATCATCTCTTGTGAAAAGAGATTCAAATTGAACACAATTCTTCGACACCACAATAGTGTCATTATATTCATATTCATTTTCATATACTAGAAAATTTTGTAGGTCTTCATCATTCTCAAATACTTGCATAAGATACTCCTAATTATCATGTACAAAAGGTTGAAATATAATTTTCACCTAAGAAGATGTTTCACTGTGGACATCATCTGGGTTTGACAATGAAGCCGCCAATGCTAATGAATCTGCCTTCTGATTTTTATCCCTTGGTATGAAATAAATATTAAAAGAAAAAAAGGACTCCATCAATTCATTTTCTCTTTTGAAATATAATTTAATCCAATCCTTCTTTATATTATATTTCTGAGTGAATTGATTTATTACCAACGTAGAGTCACCAGTAACAATCAAATGTTTGATATTCATTTCTTGTGCAAGGATCATTCCTTGAATCAAGGCCTCATATTCTTCTTCATTATTCATGAAATAAAACTCAAGTCTTATAGCATGTGGGTACACAGTCTTTTCGGGGATTTTAAGAACAATTCCGACTCGGCTTCCCAAGCTTAAACAAAATTCCTTGAATGGCATCCTCTGGTATCCCTCAAAATTATTTTCCTCGATTTCAGTATCCTTGATTTGATCCATATCCAAGATGGCATAATTTCCAATACCAACATCTATATAATATTCCATAAGCTCATTTTCTTTCTTTTTGAAAGAAAATTATTTCTTGGGTTCACAATGAAACTTGATCATTGCTCCGTATTTATATGGAAACAACATGTAGCTTCCATAATTCATTATATAGCCTTCGATCATGGACAACCAATCTCTTCTGAGTAAAAATCCATATGCAAGAGGAAGATCCACCACCACAATATTAAAAAATGTAATAATATGAGGATCAATAGTGATATAAGAATAAAACTATTTAATTTCCCCATAAGATGACACCTTTCTTGAATCTATGGTGTAAATGATTTCACATGTCTCATAGTATCTAGTGCAACTCATACTCAAGGCCTCCATTACTGCCAAGGGAATGATATTGTTTGTCGTGCTAATATCAACTAAACAATTATGAGGTGAAACATTGTAATACCTTGGCTTTTGAGCCCCGTATTAAGTAATGTATTTTGTTAATATATGAAAGGCCAGAGTTCTCAAACAATTAAAAGAGGCTAGTGTTCCTAGGAAGTGTAATGTTTTTATCATTATTAATAATAAATGCATCATTGGCTGCCAGACAGACAAGGACAAGAGTTATAGGGGGGTTATGATTCCACAAGAGAGGGGGATTGAGGGGTAAAGTGTTTATTTTATATTTGTATTTACCCATTTTTGTTTTAATGGAGAATGTCAGTTACATTATCTTCTTGGGGGAAGGCTGCGTGGTTCTCTAATTCCAAGAATTATAAAAAAACCATCCTTGGTCTATTTGGGGGGTTTCTTCTTCTTGACGGATTGACTAATGCACTCGTTCATAGATTCACTCATTAATCCATTCATTCATCCATTCACTCTTTCATCCACTCTTCATTCTTCATTCATTTGGATATTGGCTTGGGAAAGAGAAACGAATTGTGGAGAGGAGCCATGGTTTGGTTGGCAGTGATGATTGTTGGTGTATTACAGCCATGAATTAATTCTTGCATGTCTGATATGCATTGGCATGTGTTAATTTTTTCCCACAGCTTCGAATCTTGAGAGTCCCAACATGGATATTAATGACTAGAAGCACTGGAGCCCTGGAAGGAGGTGGATAGCCTGAGGGAGTGTGTGGAAGAGAAGGGGTTCCATTCTCTTAGGTTGTGCAGGCTAGGTAGAAGAGAGTTAGTGTACTTTGGATTGTTTCCTATGCTCAGAAGCCCATGAGAGATTTAGTGTTGAATTTTTTTGGAAGCTGAGTGACACTCTGGAACTGTCCTTGTGGATTCATAGCCCTGGCTCGGGGGTGACATTGTTGTTTATACTTGGAACAAAAATGTCTACGGTTAGGTGAAACGTCCTTGGTTTGTAGCTATTTTTTCATTCATTTAATTAAAGATAAGTTCTCTCTGTCATGGTTTCATTTACTTGTATATTTATTTCCATTCTGTATTTATTTATCTATGAAATTCGTATCTATATTATGCAATATGCTTGTTGGTTATTGTCGTGCATGACATATGGTTCATTTCTTTATGTTGTATCATGAATATTGACCTCTGCATGTGAATATTTCATGAATATTCACATGCAGAGGTCAATATTTATTTATGTGAATATTTCATTCATTTAATTAAAGATAAGTTCTCTCTGTCATGGTTTCATTTACTTGTATATTTATTTCCATTCTGTATTTATTTATCTATGAAATTGATATCTATATTATGCAATATGCTTGTTGTTTATTGTCATGCATGACATATGGTTCATTTATTTATGTTGTATCATGAATATTGACCTCTGCATGTGAATATTTCATGAATAGTTATTGATTAAAAATGTTTAAGAATTCAAAATTAGTCCAAAAGAAGACTTGAAGTGGCATAGCCTGGCCTGGGGGTTGTTGGTTACGTTACATATTGGTATCATAGGTTCTGGTTGAAACACCGGAATGGATTTGTTGGACAGGGTATTATGGTTAAGAAAGAATATGTCTTCGAGATCTTAAATCTCAAGAGTGATAGCGTTGCAGATATCACGCAAAAGCTAGAGTGTCGTGCAAGACAAATATCATTTGTAAAGGATAATATAATATTGATCATTCCTTATTCAAATTTGGGAGAAATCACAATCGTTCATTCAGGGAGTTCTGGATCATCATATTTGAAGTCAGGTGAATGAGGACTGTCGAATAGAGGTGAAACCAGGGTTTGGGTGGGATTAAGTCCCAACCTTCAGATCGAGTTGGTCGATCATTAGCCATCGATCAAAGCCAAGAAGGATATGGAGACTCTGGAACTTTTTCACTTCATTGATTACAAAAGATAGGGAATAAGCATGAAAAAGGTTGAAGTCGCAAATTCCCACTGGTCGTCCTATCGAATAGGAGGCTTGGATGAAATATCAGTCATTGGTCAGGGTCATCTAGCATTGACCACTTCGAGAGGTTAACTATAGGACAATCAAACCTTTTAGAATTGCTATAACCCATAGTCCTGAAGTGTTGAATTCTTAAAATCTTGTTGACCGTTGGATTGAGGGAATAATTCGGAAGTAATGCAAGCCATAGATCCGAAATGGAAGGATAAAAAAATTTTGGGGATTCAAAACTTCCCCACTTCAGTGATTACTAGAGAATGGGAAAATCCTCAAAGTGATAAAGTTGTGGAGTGTCGAAGCCACGAAGTGCAAAGCCACAGTCTGTCAAATCATGTAGGTTGTCAGATATGGAGTGGAGGAATGTGGACCGTTTTTTTTATCAATGACATGTCGTAGGCCATGTCGCAGGGTTTCCATGTGGGGACAAGTGTCACCCAGATTTAGTACCTTTTGGACCCCAACTTGTTGATTTTTTAGTGACACGTGGCACACATGCCATAGTTCCACGTCACCATAGGCAACATCACCATTCTATATCATCTCTGAGAGTATGGCCTTCAGGGCTTTCCAACGTTTCTACCAAAAAAAGTGTCGAAGACTGGAGTCTCGAATTCATGCAAACCATCGATCTAATATCCGTTTAGAATTTTTCTCAATCATTAGATCAGGCAGTGAAAGGATGGCATAAGAACTTCGATAGATATTACTCCGGGGAGTTGAATGACTCGAGAGTTGTAATATCCTCGAGTCTCGGAGTGCCGAAGCCCTGGAATGATTAAGGACCATCCATCCCAACACTTGATTAAGTCCTATCCATCCTATTTAACAGTGCAAGGATAGGGTAAGATATTCGACGAGTATCACCCCGAGGGAGTTGAGCGACTTGGGAGTTGCAATGTTTTGGAGTCTTGAAGCACTGAAACCCCAAATTTATTAAGGCCATCCATCACAACGTCATAATAATTCATGACCATCTATCTCCTTGAAGCCTCTAGATGAGACAGGATCATCCAGTTGACGAGAGATCAAATCACAACCATCCGATCTAGTAGTGGATTTAATATAAGTGTTCAGGGAAGTTTACTTTGGGAGAGTTGGAATATTGAAATGGGAGAATCGTCAAAGGCCGAAGTATGGAGGAATTGGTTCCAATGTCAGTCTCATGATAATGTAAAGGATTTGGGGTGCGAAGGTCCTAGAAGTAACCAATCCCTCGGACAATTGTGAACAAGCTCATGTGTAGAAGAATAAGGGAAAAGTGCTAAAGGAACGACACGAAAGAGAGAATAAGCTCATGGTTTAAGCCATGGTCACATGGAAAGTGGGTTGAAGGAAGCGTATGTGAAAAATTCAAATTGTTTACCAGTTAAAGGAGTCGTGTAATATTTCGACAAGATCCTATTGCAAAACAAAAGAAAAGAGGTTGAAAGTGATTTTTCTAGGAAGCCATAAATTTCAGCTCAAATATCCAATTGGGGCAAGATTATAGTCATTGGAAATATGATTCGGAGGAGGATAACATGGAATTGTTTTAATATGGAGAATTATAATATATTTCTTCATGAATTGAGAAGAAAAATGACTTATAGCATTTTTTGGAAACAATTTCTTACAATATGCATAATTCTAACAAAATGGTTGCTTGCAAATTTTGCAAAATTAGGGGGTGTAAACATATCAGTTCAGTATAATAATTCCTATTCAAGAAATGAAATAAGGATAGGGAGATTCCAACCACGATAAAGAGGCCAAAGGTCAAAATATCAGTGTTGGTAATGAAAAGACAGAATCCAACGGACACCAGGCCAGAGGGGAGCAAGAGACATTGATAGTGACTGTGAGAATCCTGAAAATGAAGTGCAGAGCTACAAAGAAGACAGTGAGAGACTAATGGAAGAACAAAATAAAATAAATTCTCAAGTGTTGCAAAGCTTAAATAAGTTGCAAAGGTAAACAAAGAATGGATCAAACTCAAAACAGGAGGAAAAGGGAAGATTTCATGAAAGAAGAGATGACCACACAAGAACTGGTTATTCAAGAAGTGCTATAATAACTCATAGGAATCACTCACCTCCCTTCTCAAAAATGAAATTTTATTCATCTGAATATTCCATAAGTAAACTAGAGGAGTCTCTTGTTAGGCACTAAATAAGAAGACATGAATTGGACAGTTTGCAAGGAGAGCTGAGGAATCTTAAGCCACCATCCTTTGATGGTGAAAGATAAAGGGAATATGATTTTGAAGCATGGTTTCTTGGACTCAGGAGGTATTTTCAATTGCATAACTACTCATCAAACCTAGAAGAAATAATTTCTACATACCATTTACATGGGAAAGCTTCTATTTGGTGGGATTAGCTGAAGCAAGTTGGGCACATTAATGAGAGTAGGATCACTTGGAAGCAGTTCAATAAATATTTTCAGAAGGAGTACCTTTTAGAGAACTTATATGAAAATAAAATGCAGGAATTCTTTGAACTTGGGATAGGAAGCATGACCATGGCATAGTATGAAAAGGAGTTTTTGGGGATGCTAAAGTATGTGGGGTTTATAAAATATCAGAAGGTGAAATTATAGAGGTTCTTGAGTGGACTACCATCCTTTTATAAAGAGAAGATTCAATATGATGAACCTAGGACTTTGACTAAGACCATTAGGAAGGATAAGTACCTATATGAGAAAGGAAAGGGAAGAGAGTCTTTGTGGAAATATTGGAGGGATAAGAAGAAGGAGAAGTTTGATTAGACAAAGAAAGGGTTCAAACCTCCTTTCAATAGAAATAGCCCAAATAAAAATCACCCCAACCAATATGATAAGGATGAATCCAAGAGAGAGTACCCCTTGGGAAAAAGGGAAAGACCACCAATCCAATATTAGGAATGAAAAGAAGATCACTTGTACAAGGATTTATCTCACAGAAAGGACAAAGTGAACACCATACATAAAATCCAAGAGGATACAACAGTAGAAGACATGGGAAGAATATATGCAGCCTTAGATGATCAAGAAGCAGAGTACCAATCCAATATGATCGAGGTGGAAGATAAAATAATTAATAATCTTGTTTCTATTTTAGTTGATTCAGTAGCAAGTCATTGTTACATTGATCCTAAAATATTGGATATATTACATTTGGAGAAAAGTAAGATTGTAAAATAAATTTTGGTTCAGCTAGCCACTGGAACCAAAAGGAAAATCCATGATATGGTCATAGGTTGTTCCATAAGTATTAATGGTGTGAATACTAATGTTGATCTAAATATTATACCATTGGGGTCTTATGATATTCTAATTGGAATGGATTGGTTGGAAAATCATAATGTTGTCCTCTATTGTCATAACAAGACATTTACATGTCTTTATGAAGAAGGAAAACATAGCACTGTGAAAGGAGTTCTGAGACCCATATCTATAAGGGATATTCCAACGTTACATTTGAAGAGATGTTTCATAAAAGGATTTCAATTGTATGCAACCTATGTGGAGGAACCAAAAAATACAAAGGGGGAAAGCCTTGAATAATTTTTGGTACGACAAGATTTTGAATATGTATTCCAAGAAATACCCAGATTACCACCAAAGAGGGAGATATATTTCTCTATTGATTTAGTGCCAGGGGCTGTCCCAGTGTCAAAAACGCCTTATAGAATGCTTACAACAGAATTAAAGGAATTACAAATGTACTTGGAAGAATTATTGAATAAAGGGTACATACGTCCAAGTGTTTCACCTTGGGGAGCACCAATACTCTTTGTCAAAAAGAAGGATGTAACTTTGAGGTTGTGTATTGACTTTCGATGGCTGAATAAATCCACTATAAATAATAAGTACCCTATACCCAAAATTGATTACCTCTTTGATCAACTAAGAGGGGAAAAATATTTTCAAAGATGGACTTGAGATTAGGGTACCATTAGGTAAGAATCAAGGAACAAGACATCAATAAGACAACCTCTAGAACCAGGTATGGGAATTATGAATTTATAGTGGTGCCATTTGGACTGTCCAATGCACCAGTTGTCTTTATGTGCTTAATGCATGGCATATTCAAAAATTATTTGGATAAGTTTGTCATAGTATTTTTGGAAAACATGCTTGTCTATTCTAAGTGAGAGGAAGAGCATGAACATCACCTAAGATTGGTATTTAAATTTCTAAGGGAACATCAATTGCATGCCAATCATAGTAAGCGTTCTTTTTACCAAGAACAGATCCATTACTTGGGACACATTATTTCAGAACAAGGTATAGTAGTGGATCTAGAGAAAATTGAAGCCATTAAGAGATGGACAACACCCAGGAATGTTTCAGAAGTTAGATATTTTATGGGATTAGTTGGTTATTATAGAATATTTATAGCATGGTTCTCTAATATTTCTCATCCCATCACTTCTTTGCAAAAGAAGGGAATTAAATTTGAATGGACATTTGAGTGTGAAGACAACTTTAATTTGTTGAAATAATTACTTACTAGTGCTCCTATTTTAAATATTGATGACCTAGATGAAATTTTTGTAGTATGTACAAATGCATGCAAGGAAGGAATTGGTGGAGTCCTCACTCAAAATGGACATGTCATTGGTTATGAGTCTAGAAAACTTAAAGAGCATGAGAGGAAATATTCCACACATGACTTGGAGCTTGCTGCCATTTTTCACGCACTGAAGATGTGGAGGAATTTTCTCATGGGGAAGAGATTTGAATTAAGAATAGACCATAGTGGTCTAAAATATTTTTTTTATCAACCAAATTTGAATGCCATACAAACGAGATGGCTAGAATTTTTAAGTGAATATTGTTTTGACATCAAGCATATCAAGGGAAAAGAAAATAAAGTTGTTGATGCACTTAGTAGAAGAGTACATCTCATGCATGCTACAGTTTTTAGTATGCATCAGTAATATTTAAAGAGCATAATTTTAGATGGTGTTGCTATAGATCAACATTACCTACAGGTAAAGAAAATCTTACAACAAGAAAATGTACAACAAAAAATTAAATAATATGAGATGAAGGAAGATGGGTTATGCATATAAATAGAATTTATGTTCTTAGTTCCGAAGAACTTAGGAATTTGGCATTAAAATAAATGCATAATGTTCCATATGTCAGACATCTCTGTTACCAGAAAAAAAATTACAACAGTAAGAATCCAATTATTTTGGCCAGGAATGAAAAAAGACGTTGTCGATTAAATTTCCACATGTATGGAATGTCAGAGAGTGAAGGTTGAACATATGCACCCAACGGGTTTGCTACAACCATTGCCAATTCTAGGGAAGAAATGGGAAGTGGTAACCATTGATTTTATAACTAAATTGCCTAGGAAAACAAGACAACATGATTCAATCATGGTAGTGGTTGATGAATTGAAAAAGGTTGCTCATTTTGTTCCTGTAAAAATGACTCATAAAACAACTAATATTGTAGAAATTTACATGAGGGGGATTGCTAGGTTGCATGGGATACCTAAGGCAATTTTTTCAAACAGAGATACAAAGTTTACTTCAAATTTCTAGAGGGGATTGTTTAAAGGATTTGGTATAAATATGAACTTTAGAACATCATACCATACACACTCAGATGGGCAGACATGAAGAGTCAACCAAGTAATTGAAGACATGTTGAGAATGTATGTGATGGATAAGCCATCTATGTGGGAATATTACTTGCACTTGGTTGAGTTTTATTATAATAACAGGTATCAAGATTCATTGAAAATGATCCCATTTGAAGCTTTGTATGGTAGTAAATGAAATACCCCAGTGAGTTGGGACAACCCAATAGATAGAGTGTTACTTGGGCTAGAATTTCTCAAGGATATGAAAGACCAGATGGTTAGAATTAAGAAGAATTTAAAGGCGCCTCAAGATAGACATAAAATTTATGCAGATAAGAACAGGACAACTAGAGAATTTAAAGTGGGGGAGCATGTTCTTTTAAGATTGAATCCCAAGAATATCTCTTTGAAGGTGGGTAGTTTTACAAAGATAATATCCAAATTTTATGTTCCATTTGAGATATTGGACAAAATAGGGTCAGTTGCATACATGCTTGCATTGCCTACATCCATGAATGTGCATAATGTATTTCATGTCTCTTTGCTAAGAAAATATGTACATGATCCTAATCATGTTATTGATTGGAATATGATTCAGGTAGAGATAGATGGAGACTTTCAGGTCCATCCAATGCGAATATTGGACAGAAAAGTCAAAATGATCTGGAATCGATTTATAGAGCTAGTAAAAGTCCAGTGGACCTATTGCAGTCCTTAAGATGCTACTTGGGAGCATGAAGATGCCATGCAGGAAGATTACCCATGAATGTTTGAATAAATTTTGAATTTTTTTGTATTTATTTTGTATATGCACTGAGGAAAGTGCCAAAATAAGGGGAGGGGAATGTAATACCCTAATTTTTGAGCTTCGTATTAAGTAATGTATTTTTTTAATCTATGAAAGGCCGGAGTTCCCAAACAATTAAAATATGTCAGTGTGCCTAGGAATTGTAACTTTTTATCATTATTAATAGTAAATACATCATTGGATACTAGACAAACAAGGACAAGAGTTACAGGGGGGATATGATTCCACAACAGAGGGGGATTGAGGGGCTAAGTGTTTATTTTATATTTTTATTTACCCATTTTTTCTTTAATGGAGAATATCTGTTACATGATCTTCTTTTTGGAAGGCCACGTGGTTCTCTAATTCCAATAATTATAAAAAACCCATCTTTGGTATGTTTGGGGGGTTTCTTCTTCTTCACTCATTCACTCACGCACTCATTCATGGATTCAATCATTCATCCATTCACTCTTTCATGCACTCTTCATTCTTCATTCATACATTAATACATTAATTTGTTCGATCCAACAAGATTTCAATTATTTTATGCGGCTCAGAGAAGGTAGATTTTCCTGTTTTCTTCTACTCTGTCATTGTTGCAACTCTAGTTGTGAACATCACAACTCCATTAGTATAGAACCCTTCATCATTTTTTAAGTTTAAATTTAAATACTCCTTGGTGTTTTGAATTCTTAAACCAAGAGAAGCGACATTCTTTTCCATATCCCATAGTTCTAGATTCAATGGCATCCTCTTTTTAATATTTTTTTCAACAAAGTGTTTGGTGGTCATGATTAAACTAGAAATTCCTTTGACCCTCGAACTTGATTCTGGGTTTTCTTGAATACCCTTTCCCGGATGAAACAAGGTGACAAGAGAAGCTAGAATAGGTGGAGGCATGAGGGTTGACTCAAATTCTTTGATTCTTTCTTTTAACTGGTCATTCTCTTCTTCCATGTGTGCAATTGAAACATTGAGGGTGTCTCCTATAACTCTATGAATGGAAGATAATTTTGAAGGTAACATATCTCGTGTGTCAATGGTGGTATGTAGCTTACTGCTCTTACTTTTTGTGGTTCTTTCAAAAACTAATTTTTTAGACTCCTTATCAAAAGATGCATTTTGTACAGAAAATGTCTCCTCATCAAAGAAAGTTTCATCATGGATCATGAGTCCCGAGACAAGTTGTACATTCTCTTGAGCTGACACTTCAACATCTGGAAAATTAATGTTCTCAATATCCACATACATGTCCATGTTATCCAATAATAAGTCATCTTCTCGAGCATGTGTCTCATCCCCTTCCTTCTTTGAACTGGTTCTTTTTCTTTTGACCTTCAATTTATGGGCATTTTCTAGGTTTCCTTTAGGAGGGTTCCTATCTTTATCATCCCTGGAATTAGTGCTCTAGATTTTTCTTGCATGGGATGTTCCTAGTTGTGTATTTGACTTTGGAAAGACACTCCTCCTAGATACAACTTGTGATTGAGCACTTTTTTCACTTAAGGGACTACCTCTTTATTTATTATGCTTTGTTGTGATTATGGCAGTTTCTATGTCTTCTGAATTTATGTCGTGTTCCTGGTCACTCAGATGGTGACTATCATTTTCTTCTTCTTTACTAAGGGGTTATTTTTAAAAAGCATGGCCAAGACCAACTGAAATAAAGTGATTATAAAAAAGGTGGTTTGGGTCGAAACCCTTGATTTATTCTAAAATTTTAGGTCGTAGTTCTTGAAATAAGAAACATATTCATCAATTTTGGAGATTCCCCAAAGAAGAATTTTGCCAACTTTCCATGGACAAGGTATGAACTACTTTTTCCTTTTCTCAGACAATATATGAAACCAGAATTTATATTGTTTGTCTATTTCAACGATAAATAATTTGTCAGATATATAATAGGGAAGGAAAATGGGTTTCTCAACAGAGTAAAAAACCATGATAATATTATATTTTTCCATTTTTTCTACAACTCCTCTTCCCTTTAGAAAAGATGCAGCTTCCAACGAAAACCAAGAAGTGTCTTCCCCAAAAAATAGTTTCTTAAATTTAGATACGAAATTTGAATACACCTCATAAAAATGATGGGTGACCCTTTGTTTCAATAAATCTTGGTACTACATAGTTACATGGTCGACTTTGTTGGACAACTGAGAGGGGGGGGATGAATCAGTTGTTACTGAGCTTAAACAATTATGCTTCTTTTAAAACTCTTTGCAGAGACACTGAATGATGATCAAAATAATGCAGAGAAATAAACACAGGCACATTCAGCATCAGTCACATATATGAGAAACACAGAGACACATATTTTCCAAGGAAACCCATACAGGGTAAAAACCTCTTTTTCTTTATATGATAAATAATAATTACATTCTTTACATTATCATACTTATGAGCACCAACTCATAATGAGGCTACA
>JZKD02S0485608.1:113172-132568 GCA_000966675.3 Picea glauca | reverse complement strand
TTGAGCTATTAATTTTTGCACAATGAAATGAAATTGAGTTAGATTTATTTTACGGAAACATTAAATCAAAATAACTATTAGTAGCCTTGGTAACATCATTATTAATTAACGATCACCTCAATAATAAATTTGGTAGTTGGATCCATAGGAAAAAAAATAAATGTGACATTGAACAATGTGAAGGGACGGGTAATAGCAGGGAATTAGGGTTGGTGACTCTTATGAAAAGGGAGATATGCAATTCTGAAGGTCCACGAGTCCAAAAGTATGGAATGACTAAGTAAAATAAAGTGTCGAGACAAAAATGGAGAGTGGAAGTCTATCACGTAGGTCTGTAAGTACGAAAGTATGAAAGTGTGAAAGTTTGAGACATAAAATAATTCTAAGTGATGAGCGGACATATGCTTAGGGTAATGGAGGAGAATACAAGTGAAATAGTCTGAGGGTCTGAAGGTTTTCAAACATGAAAATGGTTAAGTATAGTAACCAAGAAAGGGAAAAAGAGGGGATAAAATAAAATGGTAAAAGGGAAAAATAGAAGGGGGAAACAAAGGGTGCTAAAAGAGGTGGGAAAATAGAATAAGGAAGGGGGAATAGAAAAGCACGAAAGGGGTTCAACGTGTACTTTGTGTGGTACAAGGTTGATACATGGTATAGTATAGGTGTTGATGGTTGATGTACATGACTGATACATTGTACATGATTGATACATGGTATGGTACATGTTTTGGTGCATTGTTGATGCATGGTTTGGTACAGGTGTTGGTGCATTGTTGATGCATGGTTTGGTACAGGTGTTGGTGAATTGTTGATGCATGGTATGGTATAGGTGTTGGAGCATGATTAACGCATGGTTGATATAGGTTGTTGTACATGGTTCGATGATGGTATCCATGTGAGAGGATATAGTTTTGTTGATGTTGAGTATCGACGACAGTGACAGGCTGATATGACAATGGCAGATATAGTGACATATTTATAGGTACATGTTGATGTCACAGTGGCAGTGACAATTATAGTGGAAGTGGCAGTGGCAGTGATTGTGGTAGTGAAAATTTGGTGTACATTTATATTTCGGTGTGGTAGGATGAGGCAAGGAAAGCGGTTTGTATCCTCCTTTCGGTTGGTGTCAGAGAGCATAGGGAGTTGGAGCTTCCTTTAGGTTGGAGCCTGAGAATCAAGGGGTTGTACCCTCCTTATAGTTGGAGCCAAAGAATTCACGGATTTAATTCTTCCTTCAGGTTGGAGCCTATAAATAGGGGCATGTATCCTACTTCTAGTTTTAGTTGGAGAATTTGGGAGTTGGTGCTTCCAATGAATGTATTCTTGACAAAATATAAGAAACCATTCAGTCATTTTCTCTCGTTTGGGTTTCCACATAAATTCTCATGTACTATGTATTTGATGTGATGTTGGTTATGATTATATGATAATTATTTATTGAATGCAATCAGATATGGTATGTTGATGATATACTACCAATAAAGTTGAAGTTTATATATTTTGGTTAAAAGTGGAAAAAGTGTGCATACTAATTCAACCCCCCCCCCTCTCAGTATTCCAACAATTGGTATCAAAGAAGGTTCCTTTAGGAAACGATTTAACCACTGGAAGGTAGATCATGGATAGTGCATACATAGATAATGGAATACCATGGCTTGATCGTCAGATTGGTCAAAACTATGAAATGTGTATTATCAGGATGAAAAATTCATAGCGACACAAGGGTATGATGTTTGAAAATCAATTGTTACAGGATACACCGCTACAAAGAAACTGAAGAATACAACCAAGGAATTTAAAAGAATCAATAAAATAGCTATGAATTTCATTTGGGAAGGATTACCTGATATGGTAAGAGAAAAAGTTAGAAAATGTTCATCAACTAAAGAACTTTGGGATAAGCTACATAATATCTACTTTGAGGAGCCTCCCATCACAAATCCAAAAAATGCTATAGAATATGTAAGAATGGAACAAGAATAAATATATTTCAGATAGATTCAGAAGAAGAATATTGTGAAGAATCCATAGTTGACATTGAAGTAGAATTAATCAGTTCTTTAGACGAGTTGACAAAAGAAAGGAAAAAAAAAAGTCTCTTGAGGAACAATTAATCAAAGATCATTCCTAAGAAATTTCCAAAGAATCCCAATAGGTCATTATGGATCTAAAATCTCAACTAGAAGAAGCCAGAAGGATTGAAGAAAGATACAAAAGTCATATGGAAGAGAAGCAATGTTTGGAAGCCTAAATAGTAACACAAAGAAAGGAAGGAGAGAAGAGTAGGAATATTTTGACAGATCATCTCAAGGAATTATGTGAGGATTTAAAACAACATGAAGCTAAATTTAATCAATAAGAAAAAAAGAATTGAAGAAGAAATCATATCCTTGAAGATACAACTTGAATAAGTAAAGATAACAAAATAATTTATGAATATTCAGATGATGAAGAAAGAAGAAGAGGTTGACAAGCTTGAAGAAGAAGTTGTCAAATTGAGAGTTAAAATCATCAAGCTCAACAACAATGTTGAAAATAGAGAGACAACCACATCATCAACAAATAAAGTTGAAGCGAAGCACTCTAGGTTTCTAGGAAGGAAGAATGAAGATACGGGTAAGAGTTATGCAAAATTACTCAAAGAAAGGAATCATGGTCAACAAAAATCAAATAAAAATGAGTATAATAGAGATACATATTCAAGAATACCTTCCACATTAAAGCAACAAAGAAGCTTCAATCATGATGAAGGAATCAACATATTTGAAGATCATGATCATCCAAGGAAGGAATTCAGAAGGACTACACCACAAAGAAGATCATTCACTCCCAGGTATCTAAATTTATTTTATGGTCATTGTTTTAATTGTACTAACTTTGGACATAAAGTTGTATATTTAAGGGATTATGGAATAAATGTTCAAGAAGAAATGATTATGTGGCCCCACATAGCAATGAATGTTACAAATGCCACAATTATGGTCACATAGCTTGGAATTGTAGAAGAATGATAGAGAATTCCAAGAAAGTAAACATCAATTTTAGATACACAAAAGTTTGGGAAAGAAAAGAAAGACAAGAAGAGAAGAGAAGGTGAATAAAAAACAGGTCCTAGATATCGCAATATTTTCAATAGTTTGAGAAAGAAAATAAGAGCATGTGAATAAAGAACAATTCCAAGACATTGTACTCTCGAGAATTGTAGTGCAAGATCATAATGAATCCACATGAAAAAAGGAATAAGTCAGAGTTCAGAGAGATGATGAGTCTATAGATGAAGAGGAAGATTACTCTGCATTAGGGAAGATTCCTCCATTATTCTGATCCATCCAACTTGGAGACCCCCAACAATAAGAATATTTAAAAGCGAGAGTTTATACAATAGATACTAGACATCAAAGAAACATCCTTCGAGTAGTTTGAATATTTTACAGAAACAGATTCATAACAGTCAGATAACATAATTACAAAATGACATATTGATCGATTGGGAAGCAGTGTTCCCATGAAAATATCATAGGAATATCATCAACACACTCTCCAAGGAGGGATATATTATTTGAATGAAAGGCTGAGTTCTTTTCAAGATGGATGGCACTCTCACTGTCACTGTACAACCTATTATTCTCCTACCTCTTTCCCAATTCCTCCATAAAACTCTGTAACCAAATCAGTTCTTTACTAGCCTATGTAGTAGCAACATACTATGTCTTTGTTGTTGAAAGTGCAACAACCTTTTGTAATTTTTAAATCTAACTTATTGTTATTTGACCTACAGTAAAAACATGCCCTGTGGTGATCCTCCTCCCATATTTATCACCAGCCATATATGAATCAATATATCCCTGTAGAACATTTTATGAGCCTCCAAAAAATAATGCATGAGTAGAAGTACCTCTCAAATACATGAGAATACACTTTACTTCTTCCCAATGTTCTTTACCCGAATTTTTCATATACCTGCTCACAACTCCCATTGCATGTGCAATATCTGGTCTTGTGGAAACCATCACATACATCAAGTTGCCAATTGTTGATGAATAAGGGACCCTGGACATGTATTATATCTCCTCTTCTATCTTGGGACACATTTCCTTAGTTAATTTGAAATGGTTGGCCAAAGGTGTACTAACTGTTTTTTCATTCTGCATTCTAAACCTCTCCAACACCTTCTATATGTACTCACCCTAAGATAGTGCCAATTTGCAATTTTTTATGTCTCTTGTTATTCTCATACCAAGGATTTTCTTTACAACTCCCAAATCCTTCATCGCAAATGAATTAGATAATTTCTTATTGAGCACATTTATATCCTACATATTATACCCTGCAACAGGCATGTCATATACATACAATAGCAAGATAATATAGCTTTCATTTTATATCCTTTTAAAATAAACATAGTTATGAGAATGACATCTATTATAACCTTGTTATGTCATAAACCTATCAAAATTCAAATACCATTGCCTTGGATCTTGATTTAGTCCATACAAGCTCTTCTTCAACCTGCATACCAATTTTTCCTTCCCTTTGACCTCATATCCCTGTGGTTTTTTCATATAAATCTCTTCCCCCAAATCCCCATGGAGAAAAGTTGTTTTTACATCTAACTGTTCAAGATGAAAATCTTCTACTACCACAAGACTTAAAATATTACTAATTGAAGTCATCTTAATAACAAGAGAAAATATTTCATCAAAATATATACCTTTATTTTGTGAAAACCCCTTTACAACAAGTATAGCCTTGTACCTATTTTTTCCTCCATCTTCTTCCTTCAACTTGTAAGCCCATTTATTACGAAATGCTCTTTTTCCTACAGGAAAATCAACCAAGTACCAAGTCTAGTTATTTACCAAGGAATCCATTTCCTCTTTCATGCATCGCTCCCACTTCTTTTTAGTGTCTACCTGCATTGCCTCTTCATAACATTCAGGTTCACCAGAATCAGTCAACAATAAATAATACAATGAAGGAGATTATTGTTCAGGGGTTCTACTTAACCTGATAGCTATTCTAACAACACTTGTAGGAGTTTGAGGTACTTGTTTCTCCTTTTGTTGTATATTTTTATTTTCTGGTACCTTTGGAATTTCTTTTTTAGTAATCTCATCAAGCACTATGTATTCTGGTTTTTCTTTTTCTTTTTTCTTTCCTTGCAACTAATCTTTGTACATGACCTTCTCATTGAATATGAAATCTCTACTCCTAATTATTTTGTGATTTTCATAATCCCATCAGTGATAACCAAAATTGTTGGACACACCGACCACATTGAGAGGGGGGGTGAATCGGTGTAGGGATATTTTTAAAACTTCCCCTTCACAAAACTCCTTAGTCGGCAATCAACATTTTCTCATTACTTATTGCTGTCATTTATAACCATTTAAATGTGAACATACATCAACAACATATATTATCAATAATGCATCACCAAAAGGAACACAAAGAACACAAGATGCATGCACAATATTCTTTTTATTATGGACTACAATCCTTGGGTTATCAACAACAACTGAATAGAGTTACAAATCCATAAGAGCACCATCTCTATACTACAAGACTCAACTTACACAAATCAGAACCAAGTAAGAAGAGTAATCAATCCTCAACATATACCAATCTATCAACAGGTACGTGACTTGTTAGTAGTGCAGCACGTGTATGTACGCTCCCTACCAGTAGTACAACTCGTGTATGTACGTGACTTGTCTGTACTACAGCCTACGTATGCCTTCTGAGTATTTAGGGTTTTCTCTTCATGAAGAACTCAGATCCTCTGTAGCCCTCAGTCACATCCACTTCTATCTCTCATTGTCTAGTCCCTACCATAACCAATCACAACACATCTATTCTCTCCAACAACTTACTCATGCTCCTCAACCATACAATATGAAATCTACTTAATCATGTATAAGAAACTAGTATACTATGGAAATCATATCAGTACTGAACCATAAAAATGATGATCACTCTATCAATCAACCAACATGACCATATAACAACACTCATACCAAGAATTCCTTAATAATTCACCATACAATAATCAAGAGCATCCATCAAGACAACTATGTAACCATACCATAGTTTCTATGGTAGATATGAACCCATATAATGCATATATGGAACTTGCTTTAGTCGTCAATAGCTTGGAACCAACTCACACTCAAGTTTCCATGACTTCATCCATCTGCACGTGCTATGCCTTCCTTCAACCCGCGTTTGTACACACTCTGGCTCACTGCAGCCCGTGTATGTACGCACTCTGGCACACTGCTACTCATGTACTCCTTCAGAAACTAGGGTTTTTGAACTTCTGAAACTTTCATCATCAAGATATCATACTTATGGAAACTTTGATGCATCAATGAGATTATCCAGTCACTCTCTTTCTCAAAATAGATCTTCACTATATGCTCAAGAGATGTATTTCACAAGAGACCCTTGCACCTTATTTATACTCTCCAAGTAGCTTCCTTAGAAACATCTTCTAGGCCACTTTGTCCATATAGCCACTTTATCCACTTAGTCACCAATGTCCAACCTTGCACCTATGTCCAACAGATCAATGCCAACCTCTATTCACTACAGTAAATACTAAGCATCCAATATGTACTACAAGTGTTCCTCAAATGACATCGCTAGCTAGCATCGTCATGATATATCTCATAACCAAAGTGCCATAACTTCACTATCACAACCAACATTGTTCTTCAACTGAAAAAATTCTCAATCCACACTCTAGGGTTAGTACCATACATCCAAGATAGTCTTTCAAAATTCAACCATATGTCACCACCATACAAACATCAATTATGTATGCCAACTTGTAATCATGAAAACCTGCATCAAACAATGTTAGACCCTACAACAAATCATGTCAGACCCTACAACACAGAGTTATACCATTATACCATGATGCAACTCATCTGCATATCCTTTTTCCAAGGCTCTTTTACCACAGATAAGCGGCCTTCTACATAGACAGCTTTCATATGTACGTGACCTATTCATAGGTCATCTCGTGTATCTATGTGATTGTTACCATTGTAACCTGCGTATGCTTCTGAAGATGACAAATTTGAGCTTACCTTAAGGATGCCATTCTACTCTGGTTGTTTAGTTTTCTTTACCCAATTCTGAAGGTGTCCCTGCTTCTCATAACTTGAGCTCCGAGCTTCCATATTTTCAAAAATGTCTTCCTTCCTAACTTCATGCCTTCTTGTAGTCATGCTATATGTAGTCGTCATCATGGTCTTTCTTCTTTTGTTCCAGAAATCCTGGGATTTGTGACCAAATCCACTACAACTGTAGCATCTCATGATGTGACAATGAACAACAATGTGTCCTACTTGATTACATCTCAAACACCTTAGGGTGTTATGAAATATTTCACTATCTCTCCTTGCATAAAAACTGCATTCCAAATCTTTGTGACCATATTCATTACATAAGTAACAGTGACCATGAAAAACATTTTCATGCCTTTTTCTTTGGTGTCCATTTTGAAAGTTTCTCTCTTCTTTGAGG
The DNA here is from genome assembly GCA_000966675.3 of Picea glauca. Classification (NCBI taxonomy): domain Eukaryota; kingdom Viridiplantae; phylum Streptophyta; class Pinopsida; order Pinales; family Pinaceae; genus Picea; species Picea glauca. The sequence continues at coordinate 125,032 of JZKD02S0485608.1, read as the reverse complement.
TGTAAAGATGAATTCTTGATGTCTTCCTTGATTTGCTCCTTTGAAACTTTCCTTGCCTTGTGTAGATGGTTGACTTGCAACATTATTTCCATCCTTTGAGAGTGAGGGACTTACCTCATGCTTCCTTGAGGTGCTTGCTTCAACATGCGTATCTTCTTTGTTGTATCCAAGACCTTATTTATCATTTGGTGATCTTTGACTATCCAAGATCTCATTCAAGATTGTTGAGCTATGCAATAATTTGTTTGACATCCTCACTTTCTTTCTAATATCAACAATTTCAGCTTCGAACTTATGAAATGACTCTTACTTTTCATTCACTCTATTCTTTAATAGTTCCTCTATCCTTTTGGCTTCTTCAATTTGGGTCTTGAGATGAAAATTAACTTCAAGAATTTTGCTAATCTCATCATCTAGCTTCTTATTCTCTTCTATTTCATTCTTTGGTCTTTTGATCTCTTCTTCTTTTTCTTCTAATTGAGTCTTTTTAATTTCTTCTTGTTCCTTGAGCATTTCCTTTAACTTCAATATATTCCTTTGATTCTTTTTAAGAAACTTTTTAGTATTATCATAAAGATAACTATATTCTATATAACAATGGTCATAGTTGTATTCAAATAGACCCCATTCAACTTTCCTTTTAAGATCTGATAATTCTTCTTCTACTTCTTCCATGGGATAACTATCATCTAACTCTACACAAACTATTTATATCTTCTCTTCTTCACTTGTAGAGAAATACACAATATCATCACTTTTTGAAATATTGCAATTGGGGGGTTTTGGAGATTATTTACCTTCATTGATCGTGATGGAACTGTCTTCAAGGTATACCCTTTTGCCAACATCATCACCTTTAGAATCATTGCAAATAGAGGATTTTGGAGATTCTTTACCTTCATTGTTTTTGATGGATTTGTCTTTAGTGTCTTCCTTCTTTCTTTGGTATGTCTCCTCTAGATTTAGCCATAGATCCTTGGCAGAAGTGCATTGTCCCATGCTCTCTTTGATAGAACTTGAGAGTCCACTAAGAATGGTCTTGAGAGATAGTGCATCATTCTTCTTTTATTCCCTTTGAGTTGCAAACCTTGACTTGTTCTTCAAAGGAACTAATCCACCAATAACTTCTTTCCAAACACCTACTCCTATTTCCTTCAAATGCACTTTCATTTATATTCTCCATGTAGAATAATTTTCCTCATCAAGGATTGGAACTTCATAATCCATTTGTGTGTCCATGGATCTCCTCCAAGCTTGTTAAGGCTTATAGTGAAGGTCTGATCTGATACCAATTGTTCGACACACCGACGACACTGAGAGGGGGGGTGAATCAGTGTAGGGCTCTTTTTAAAACTTCCCGTTCACAAAACTCCTTAGTTAGCAATCACCATTTACTCATTACTTATTGTTGTCATCTATAACCAGTTAAATGTGAACATACATCAGCTACATATATCATCAATTATTCATCACCACAAGGAACACAAAGAACACAATATGCATGTACAATTTTCTTTTTATTATGGACTACAATCCTTGGGTTATCAACAACATTTGAATAGAGTTACAACTCCACAAGAGCACCAGCTCTATAATGCAAGACTCGGGTTACACAACTCAACACCAACTAAGAAGAGGAATCAATCCTCAACATATACCAATCTATCAACATGTATGTGACATGTCAATAGTGTATAAAGTGTATGTACGTTCCCTACCAATAGTACAACTCACGTATGTATGCGGCCTTTTGGTACTACAACCTGCGTATTCCTTCTGAGTATTTATGGTTTTCTCTTCATGAAAAACTCATATCCTCTGCAACCCTCAGTCACATCCACTTATGTCTCTCACTGTCTAGCCTATACCATAACCAATCACAACACATCTATGCTCTCCAACAACTTACTCATGCTCCTCAAACATACAATATGAAAGCTACTTAATCATGTATAAGAAACTAGTATACTATCGCAATCATATCAGTATTGAACCATAAAAGTGTTTCTCACTCTATCAATCAACCAACATGACCATATCACAACATTCATACCAATAATTACTTAAGCATTCCCCATACAATAAGAAAGAGTATCCATGAAGACGACTATGTAACCATACCAGACTTTCTATGGAAAATCAAAACCCATAGAATACAGATCTAAAACTTGCTTCAGTATTCAAGAGCTTGGCACCAACTCACACTCAAGTCTCCATGACTTCATCCATATGTACGCGCTCTCCCTTCCTTCATCCATATGTACGCGCTCTCCCTTCCTTCATCCCGTGTGTGTACATTCTCTAGCTCATTGCAGCCCTCTTATGTACACTCTCTGGCCCATTGGTGCTCGTGTACTCCTTCAAAAACTAGGGTTTCTTAACTTCCAAAAATTTTGTCGTCAAGATCTCAAATTTATGGAAACTTTGATGTGTCCATGAGATCCTCCAGTCACTCTCTTTCTCAGAATATAACTTCACTATATTCTTAAGATATGCATTTCACAATAGACCCTTGCCTCTTATTTATACTCTCCAAGTAGCTTCCTAAGAAGCATCTTCTAGGCCACTTTGTCCACATAGTCGCCTATGTCCAAATTTGCCCAATTTTCCACTTGTCAATGTATCCAATAGCCACTTGACCCCTTAACCCATTTTCCTCATTTTAGGTTTAACCTTCTTATAACCACTTTCCATAATTATAAATTCTCCATTTACTTTATTATTTAAATAATCCTCCTTGACTTTATCACTTCACTTTATTATTTAAATAATCCTCTTTGATTTTTTCACTTCACTTTATTATTTAAATAATCCTCCTTCTTTGCAATCACTTTGACTTATTTGACCTTTTGGGGCTTCAAGAAAACATATTAGGGTCCTTCAACTTCGTAAGGCCATAACTTTCAAACCGTGAGGAGTTATGTGACGTTCCACATACCATCGGAAATGGCATGACAAACACTATCCATCTAGGATATGTTTACTGAACAATTCATTGATCTTCATCTCATTATTCCATAATTAAGTATGGGTGCTCTAACCATACTTCTAGGATAACTCAATCACAAAGAGTCTTCCCATGAGGGATTTCACCATAAGGGGACCACTTTTGATTTCATCCATTTGTACTCCTTATCAACACAATAATGAGTCATCTTCACATCAATCCAACTATGCATCATATATCAATGAAGCCACATCGATCCATCTTCATCTATGCATCATATATCAATGACAAATCATTGATCCATCTTCATCTATGCATCATATATCAATAAAAACTCATTGATCCATCTTCATCTATGATTGACATCATATGACTATGATTCCACTTGACATCAATCCATTCACATCAAGGACAATACATATTATATCAATTTGATATGACAAGAAATTGTTCCTTTGACATTAATCAATCAATCCTTTGGCATCAATCAATCCCTTGACATCAATCAATCAATCCTTTGGCATCAATGACAACATGATCCAACAATATCCCCCTTTGGATTTGATGGCAAAACTAGCATTGATGTCAACACCAATCATTGATGTCAACATGTAGACAAGGCATTTCTCTACATCAATAGTCATCTCAATTACATCAATGTGACTATCTGTCCCCCTTTGACATCAATGGAAAAGGGTAGTTCTCTCCTTAGGGTTGCTCCCCCTATTTGAATTCCCCTTGGGGTTGCTCCCCCTGCCTGAAATCCTTTGATATTCCTATGAAAAATATCTCCCCTTTTTAATAAGGGATATCACTCTAATGTAATACTGAATATATATCGCCCATGCTCCCCCTATGACCATCACTCCCTATGGAACTATGCCTCTGTGTTGCTTCTCTAGGTATAAGGATCCTTTTCAAGTATTTATTTTTGCATATGATAAAATATCTCCTCCTGGAATCATAGGAAGAAGAATGAATCCCTGTATGGGTATGTCTCCCCCTATATTCTTTGCAATATTAACAATATGCTATTACTACAATATGCTTCTGCTACAAATGATACTGCTCAACTGGAACATAGATCAACATCTCTTTCTATGACGATCGTTGGACCTGTCCATGCATCAAAACTCATTCTATACCATTCATCATGAAGCAAAAGATATGTCAAAATAGAGAATCGTGAACAAAACATCAACTGAGTACATTTTGTTCCATATTGTGTGCCAACCATGCACAACACCTATGTACATCATATAATATGCCATAAGATATCATCAATGGAGTGTATCAATCATATGCCAATAACATGTGCCAACTTTGTATCATCCATATGCTCCTACCAACATTCCAACCATGTGCCAAAAGCAAGTGTCATGTCACTCATGATATGCCTCCATCATGAATCAAGTGGCACAACCATGTATCTCAATCAATGAAGTGTCTCAAATACATCATCCCATAAATCATGTACCAAAGTATAAGTAATACCAATGGTGTACTTTAGCCAAGTACTATCATCCACATACATATATCATCTATGAGTGCACGAACATTGCACTAATCATGTATCACCACCTATACCAATAAAGTGCATTAACCATGCACCAATACCACAACAAGATGAACTACAATCAAGATGTGTCCTCATATATGAATTCCATATCAACCATAGACCATGTACCAATCATACTACTAGAAGGTTCCTCTAATAATGTACCAAATGTGTACCAAAAATTCATCAACTATAAATCAAGAAATGAATCATCGATGGTGTACAAAATGACCACATCATCAACTTATAAACTACATGTCCCAATATGTAGCTCATCCATATGCCAAATCCATGCACCAATATATCCAACAAATATGCTTCCAATAATACATCATAATATATATCAATGAAACTTAATTATGTACCATCCATGTACCCCAATAGATCAGCGCCAACCTCCATTCACTACAGTAAATACTAAGCATCCAATATGTACTAGAAGTGTTCCTCAAGTGACATCTCTATATAGCATCCAATATGTACTATAAGTGATCCTCAAATGACATCTCTATCTAGCATCATCATGATATATCTCATAACTAAAGTGCCATAAATTCACTGTCACAACCAACATTGTTCTTCCATAGAAAAATGTCTTAATCCACACTCTAGTGTTAGTATTATACATCCAATATAGTATTTCAACATTCAACCATATGTCACCACCATACATACATCAATTATGTATGCCAACATGTAATCATCAAAACCCGCAGCAAACAATGTAAGACCCTGCAACAAATCATGTTAGAACCTGCAATACAGAGTTATACCATTATACCATGTTGTAACTCATGTGCATAGCCTTTTACCAAGGCTCTTTTACCATAGATAAGAGTAATATTGCGAAGACAACTCACATATGTACGTGACCTATTCATAGGTCATCTCGCATATGTACGTGACTGTTACCATTGTAACTCATGTATGCTTCTGAAGATGACAAGTTTGAGCTTCCCTTAAGGCTGCCATTCTGCTCTGGTTGTTCATTTTTATTTACCCACTTCTGAAGGTGTCCTTTCTTATCATAACTTGAGCTCTGAGCTTCCATCTTTTCAAAAATGTTTTCCTTCCTAACTTCATGCCTTGTTCTAGTCATGCTATATGAAGTCCTCATCATGGTATTTCTTCTTGTGTTCCAACAATCCTAGGATTTGTGACCAAATCCACTACAACTGTAGCATCTCATGATGTGACAATGAACAACAATGTGTCCTACTTGATTACATCTCCAACACCTTAGGGTGTTATGAAATCTTTCATTATCTTTCCTTGCATAAAAATTGCATTCCAAATCTTTGTGACCATATTAATTACATAAGTAGCAGTGACCATGAAAAACATTTTCATACCTTTTCTTTGATGTCCATCTTGAAAGTGTCTCTCTTGTTTGAGGTGTAAACATGGCTTCTTGATGTCTTCCTTTCTTTTTTCCTTTGAAACTTTCCTTTCCTTGTGTAGATGGTTTACTTGCAACATTATTTCCATCCGTTGAGAGTGAGGGACTTACCTCATGCTTCCTTGAGGTGCTTGCTTCAACATGTGTAGCTTCTTTGTTGTATCCAAGACCTGATTTATCATTTGGTGATCTTTGACTATCCAAGATCTCATTCAATATTGTTGAGCTATTCAAGAATTTGTTTGACTTATCTACTTTCTTTCTAAGATCAACAACTTCAGCTTCCAACTTATGACATGACTCTTCCCTTTAATTTACTTGATTCTTTTATAGTTCCTCTATCCTTTTGGCTTCTTCAATTTGGGTCTTGAAATGGACACTAACTTCAAGACTTTTGCTAATCTCATCATCTAGCTTATTATTCTCTTCTATTTCATTCTTTAGTCTTTTGATATCTTCTTCTTTTTCTTATATTTGAGTATTTTTAGTTTCTTCTTGTTCCCTGAGCATTTCCTTTAACTTCAAGATATGCCTTTGATTCTTTTTAAGAAACTTTTTAGTGTTATTAGAAAGATAGCTATATTATATATAACAACGGCAATAGTTGTATTCAAATAGACCCCATTCAAATTTCCTTTTAATCTCTGATAACTCTTCTTCTACTTATTCCATGGGATAACTATCATCTAACTCTACACAAACTGTTTCTAGATTTTCTTCTTCACTTGTAGATAAATATTCAAATCATCACTTTTTCAAATATTGCAATCGGGGGTTTTTGGAGATTCTTCACCTTCATTGATCTTGATGGAATTGTCTTCAAGGTCTTCCTTTTTTCCAGCATCATCACATTTAGAATCATTGAAAATAGAGGATTTTGGAGATTCTTCACCTTCATTGTTCTTTATGGAGTTGTCTTTAGTGTCTTCCTTCTTGCTTTGGTACGTCTCCTCTAGCTTTAGCCATAGATCCTTGGAGGAAGTGTGTTGTCCAATGCTCTCTTTGATAGAACTTGAAAGACCACTAAGAATGGTCTTGAGATCCAATGCATCATTATTATTTCCTTCCCTTTGAGATTCAAACCTTGACTTGTTATTCAAAGGAACCGATCCACCAATAGATGCTTTCTAAACACCTACTCCTATTTCCTTCAAATTCACTTTCATTTTATCCATGTAGAATAAATTTCCTCATCAAGGATTGGAACATCATCATCCATTTGTGTGTCCATGGATCTCCTCCAAGATTGTTAAGGATTATAGTGAAGGCCTTCTCTGATACCAATGGTTGGCCACACCAACCACACTGAGAGGGGGGGTGAATCAATGTAGGTCTCATTTTAAAACTTCCCCTTCACAAAACACCTTAGTTAGCAATCACCATTTACTCATTACTTATTGTTGTCATTTATAAAAAATTTAAATGTGAACATACATCAACAACATATATCAGCAACATATATCATCAATAATTCATCACCACAAGGAACATAAAGAACATAAGATGCATGTACAATTTTCTTTTTATTATGGACTACAATCCTTGGGTTATCAACAACAACTGAATAGAGTTACAACTCCACAAGAGCACCATCTCTATAATGCAAGACTCAACTTACACAACTCAGCACCAACTAAGAAGAGGAATCAATCCTCAACAGATACCGATCTATCAACAGGGACGTGACATGTCATTAGTGCATCACATGTATGTACACACCCTACCAATAGTACAACTCATGTATGTACATGGCCTGTCTGTAATACATCCTGCATATGCCTTCTGAGTATTTAGGGTTTTCTCTTCATGAATAAATCAGATCCTCTGCAACCCTCAGTAACAACCACTTATGTCTCTCACTGTCTAGCCTGTACCATAACCAATCACAACACATCTATTCTCTCCAACAACTTACTCATGCTCCTCAACCATACAATATGAAAGCTACTTAATCATGTATAAGAAACGAATATACTATGGAAATCATATCAGTATTGAACCAAAAAAGTGTTTCTCACTCTATCAATCAACCAACATGACCATATCACAACAGTCATACCAAGAATGCCTTAAGCATTCACCATAAAATAAGCAAGAGTATCCATCTAGACAACTATGTAACCGTACAAGACTTTCTATGGAAGATCTAAACCCATAGAATGCGGATCTGGAACTTGATTCAGTGTTGAAGAGCTTGGAACCAACTCACACTCAAGTCTCCATGACTTCATCCATATGTACACACTCTCCCTTCCTTTAGCTCACGTGTGTATGTGCTCTGTCTCACTACAGCCCGCATGTGTACGTGCTCTGGCCCACTTCTTCTCACGTACTCCTTTAGAAAATAGGGTTTCTAAACTTCCAAAAAAATTTCCATCAAGATCTTGGACTTACGGAAACTTTGATGAGTCCATGAGATCCTCCATTCACTCTCTTTCTCAGAATAGATCTTCACTATATGCTCAAGAGATGTATTTCACAAGAGACCATTGTCTCTTATTTATACTCTCCAAGTAGCTTCCTTACAAGCATCGTCTAAGCCACTTTGTCCACATAGTCACCTATGACAAACTTTGCCCAATTTTCCACTTGTCCATGTATCCAATAGGCACGTGACCCCTTAAGCCATTTTCCTCATTTTAGGGTTAACCTTCTTATAACCACTTTCCATAATTATAAAGTTCTCTATTTACTTTATTATTTATATAATCCTCCTTGAATTTGTCACTTCACTTTATTATTTAAATAATCCTCTTTGATTTTTTCACTTCACTTTATTATTTAAATAATCCTCCTTATTTGCAAGCAATTTGACTTCTTTGACCTTTTGGGGCTTCAAGCCAACATATGAGGGTCCTTCAACTTTGTAAGGCCATAAATTTGAAACCGTGAGGAGTTATGTGACGTTCCACATACCATCGGAAATGGAATGACAAGCATTATCCATCTAGGATAGGTTTACTGACAAATTCACTAATTTTCATCTCATTATTTCACAATTAAGTATGGGTTCTCTAACCATACTTCTAGGATAACTCAATCGCAAAGCGTCTTCCCATGAGGTCTTTCACCATAAGGGGACCACTTTGGATTTCATCCATTTGTACTCCTTATCAATGCAATAATGAGTCATCTTCACATCAATCCAAATATGCATCATATATCAATGAAGCCACATCGATCCCATCTTCATCTATGCATCATATATCAATGACAACGCATTGGTCCATATTCATCTATGCATCATATATCAATGAAAACTCATTTATCCATCTTCATATATTCATGAAATCATATGACTATGATTCCACTTGAAATCAATCCATTCACATCAAGGACAATACATATTATATCAGTTTTCTATGACAAGACATTGTTCCTTTGACATTAATCAATCAATCCTTTGGCATCAATCAATCCATTAACATCAATCCTTTGACATAAATCAATCAATCCTTTGGCATCAATGACAACATGATCCAACAAAATCATTAACAATATATCCAATAAAGGTACACTTCTTGGATTTTGCCTCAAGAGTTGTTCTGTTTTCTTTATCAATATGGAAAAATGCTTCATATTAATTGAAAGTCTTAAAAAATGAATAGTTACATTTTTACATTTCGATGCCTTTTCTGAAATGCCACCATCCAAATAGCTTGAAGGTCCTTTTATTATTAAGTAAAAAAAAAATATCTACAACATCTACCCAGAACTGTAAGGGCAACCCAACATGCAATAGCATACTGCTTGCATGCTCCATTATTGTCCTGCTCATCCTTTCTGACACACCATTTTCTTGTGGTGTTCCTGGAACTGTTTTCTCTCTACGAATCCCATGGCATGAATAATAATCATCAAACTCCTTGTTGTAATATTCACCTCCATTGTCTGATCTGAGACACTTCAACCTTTTTCCTGTCTCATTCTCAACCAAAGATTTCCATTTATTAAAAGTATCAAAAACATCAATTTTTTTCGAATGTAATAAACCCAAGTTTTTTTATTTGCATCATCAATAAAAGTAACATAATAATGAGAGCCACTAAGAGATGATACCTGAACTAGTCCCCATATATCTGCATGCACAAGCTCTAACCTTTCACTCTTCTTTTCTTTTCTGACTCTGAGAAATATGTCTCTCTTTTGTTTTTCATAAACACAATGCTCAAATAAATCCAAATAATTGTTTTTAAGATATGGAAACAAATTTATTCTGTGAAGTATTTGCATACCCTTCTCATTGATGTGTCCAACCCTATGATGCCATAATGTTGTATCCACTCATGTAGAAGCTAAAGAGATAGAAGAGTCAATATTACCAATACATAAATACAATGTACCTACCTTCTCTCCTTTTTCTATGACCACTGATCCTTTGGTGACCTTCCATGCCTTATCTGCAAATATAGATATATAGCCTTCACTTTCCAACTGCCTTGTTAAAACTAGATTTTTCCTTATATATAGTACATTTCTTACCTATTTCAATAACCATTGGTTTCCATTATTTTTCTTTATTTGTACCTCACCCATTCCAACAATTTTTCATGGTGCATCATCACCCAAATGAATCCATCCAAAATCACCTTGAACATAATCTAGAAAATGTTTCCTATGGGGTGTGGCATGAAATGAAGCTCCTGAATCTACTACCCAAGACTCAAAAATATTATATACAGAAAGAATCAAGGCATATTGTAACACATCGCTTGTTACATTTGCTTCCTGATTTTTATCCTCGTGTCCATCTTTTTGTTTCTTTGGAGCTCTGTAGTCTTTCTTCAGATGTCCTTTCTTCCCATAATTCTAGCACTCTATTTTTCTTAGTCTGTGTTTGGATCTACCCTTCCTATAATTCTCATGGTTCCCTGAACCCTTTCCTCTATCTTTTTTTCTTCATTTGTTCTCCATGTTTAACGCATTACCTGATGTCTCACTTGTTCTTTTCTGTCACATTTACTTGCTAAGGATAACACCAACAACATCACCAAATTTCAGATTGTTTGAACCAAAGACATAGTTACTTACAACCATGAAAAATCCATTCCATCTTTCTGGCAATGAGCACATGATTAGAATATCCCTAACCTCATCATCAAAGTCCACTTTTATAGAACTTAGTTTATTAGTAACCGTATTAAATTCATTTAAATGATCTTCAACAAACCCACCTTCAGATATCTTCATATTGAATAATCGATTCATTATAAATACCTTATTGGATGCCTAGGGTTTTTCATACAGTTTATCCAATTCATCCATTAGTTCCTTCGTTGTCTCTTATTTTGAAATATTTAAAGCCATCAATCTTGCCAACCTCAGCCGTATCGTTCCTAGTGCCTTTCTGTTGAGAACATCCCATTCTTCGTCCTTCATGGCTATCGACTTCTTTGCTATTCCACCAAATGGTAGGAATATATCCTTCTGATATAAATGATCTTCCATCTGCATATTCCATAACTGGTAGTTTTGGCCGTTAAATTTATCGACCTAAACTTTCCAGCTTCCGCCATTTATCCCACTCGAACCAAGAACCCGCTTTTCCTATGAGTTACATTTCGCTCTGATACGAGTTGTTAGAAAAACAAGACCGCAGAGCAATACAATAAAACAAATGTGGAAATAAAACATAGAAGATAAACAATACAATAGAGACACATATATATGTGGTTCACCTAGTGTGGGCTACATCCACCAGAGAAATTTCCAGGTCCTTCCTTTTTATTATCCAACAAAATTAAGGGATACAACCTACAACACACCTGTTGTAAATTCCTCTTATTTCTCTTCTAGTATCCTCTCTCAAAATACAATATTCTCCATAATACATAGCCGCAATACAATCCCCTCGTAAAAGAGGGTTTCCTTCTAGGGAAAAAAAACCCTAACATAACTTCTACTGTTAGATCCGGGACCTTATAATGAAAGGTACATATTGAATATGAAATTACAA
>JZKD02S0485608.1:89649-113091 GCA_000966675.3 Picea glauca | reverse complement strand
CCCCCATTAGGAAATGGGGTCCAGGAATGGATGAGACAAACCTCTGAATCAAGAAGATAATCATGCTCCACAACCAACACAAGATACCCTAGAGTTGTGGTCAATATTGATGGTGAGTAAGTTTTCATTAACGTCAACAAGAGTGGTTGATGTAAGAAGATGTGATGGGTGCATTTGATGAAGTATACACAAATCCCTAGAGGTGTGTTTATACCCAAAGTTGTTTTAGGAATAAGGACATGAAGGATATTGGAAATGTAAGTAACACTCTCATAGATGCATAGTCCTCGTCGTTTTGATTCCAGTGATAGGTGGAATGCCACGTGATTCCTCATGGTTAGGGAGATATTTCCTCATGAAGTTGGAAGCTCCTAATAATTTTTAAGAAGCCCCTAATTGGTTACAAGTCGTTAATGAAATGGTAAAGTTGTTGCAACAAGAAAGTTCAAGAATCCATAAGATTAAGGAGATAAGTTACTTGGAAAAGGTATAAATACACCTCAAGGAGTCTCTCATAAGTACACATACACATTCATTGAACATATATATTATGAGAATATTTTGGTCTATTGGTGAATATGAGGTCAAGTTTGAGACAACAAAGAAAGTGAGAAGGAAGATAAAAAAATTCAGATCTATAGAGAATTAGGTTTTTTCTATAACCCTAATTAACCAGACCCTCATGGGTCAGCTTGAGGGTGTCACGCGAGGAACCCTAGTGGGTTTCATAGTTCTCGTCACACGAGGCCCTGTGTGATAGGTAGTCTTTGTCCCGTGAGGACAAGACATAAGTGAACGAAGACTCTAGTGTCAGGTTTCCAAGTACTAAGGTAAAGCTACATGTTTGTGTATCAGGATAAGAGGAACCAAGCCAGTTACATATGTAAAGGTATGTTATTCTATGTGTTATGAGGTTGCATCTTGGTAATATTGAGGAACATGCTTAAGGGATATTTTTGTGAGTTTTGGCATATGACTTGAGGCACATCTTGGATGTATGGTACATGTTGGTTGAGGTATATTTGTTGAGGTACATTGCTGGTGCATATCTTGGAGATATTGGCACATGGTTTATACTTGAGGCACATGGTTTGAGGTAGATCTTGGTTATATGTTGATTATGTAATCGTCATGCCTTTGATATCTTGTTGACTCATTCGTATATGTATGAGGCACATCTTTGGTGCATGGTGTGAGGCATATTCTTGGTACATGTATGAGGTGCATGTCTTGATGATACTCCTTAGTGATTTTATGGTACATTGATTAGTATAACATATTGGATATATTGGTATGTTGGTATTGAGGCTATATTGGTTATGATTGAGGCACTTCATTAATGATATCCTATGATATGATACATGGTTGATGCATGAGACAATACATGGTTGATGTACTTGGTATAGTACATGTTTGATGTACTTGTTTTGGTACATGGTTGATACATGGTATAGTACATGTGTTGATGGTTGGTGTACATGATTGATACGTTGTATGGTATGTGATTTGGTTCATTGTTGATGCACGGCTTGGTACAGTTGTTGGTGCATTGGTGATGCGTGATTTGGTACAGGTGTTGGTGCATTGTTGATGCACGGTATGGTACATGTGTTGGTGCATGATTGATGCACGGTTTATACAAGTTGATGTACATGGTTCACCCCCCACCCCCCCTTCTCAGTATTCCAACATCCCTATCATGCACAAAAGAAAGGATGACTTGATATGAAGACTAATATGTGTATAATATCTCCTATGAAATTTTTACATGTGTCTGTAAATGATTCATCCTCCTCTTTCCCATGGAATTCCTTCTTTATATAGATTGGTGGAGGAGGCTAATAGATGCTTCTATATTTCTAGAACTTAGTGAACATTGACTATATTGAGAGTTTTGTAGCTCATATCATGAGATAAACAACTCATCCAACACTATTATCCGAGAAACTTAACAAATTTAGAAGGATATAGGAATAGTCTTAGGCGGGAAATAATACATTCAATGACTAGTCGTGAGATTCTAGTGATGTAGCTAGTGACAAATCACACTCTGTTAAGTGGTTAAGGCATGATCGTCCTAAAAAATTACTAAAATCTAGGAAATAAGAGTGTGTCTCAATAATGAAGCATTGATGGGTCCTCCATGAGTACCTGGGGTGGAAAATAAGGTTGTAATAGGAAGTGAACCACCAAATGTACATCCTTATTGACACCCTTTTTCAAAAAATAATTAAATAGAAAATATCATTCATGAGATATTGGAGGTGGGGATCATATTCTCTCAATAATATGACGATCAAGGAAACAATTATGATCCTATTTATTGATGATGTCCTTTATGGGCTTCATAGAAAAAAGTTTTTCACTAAGCTTGATTTACATTCAAGATACCACCAAATCAAGATGAAAGAGGTAGACTTCCTAAAGACATCCTTTAGAACAAACAAATGTCATTATGAGTTTCTAGTGATGCATTTTGTCCTTTGTAATGCTCTGTCAACTCTCTAGATCCTCTTGAACAATATTTTCAAGCCCTTCCTATGAAATTTTGTACTATTTTTTTTTATGATATCTTGATCTACATTAAATAATGGGAATCACATATAGAGCATGTGTATATGTCCATGAAACTCATGAAATATAACCAATTATTTGTGAAGTGCTCTGAATCTACTTTAGAGGCTCCTGAGTTTGAATATTTGGGCCACATTGTAAGTCAGGAGGGAGTATGAGTTGATCCCAAGAAAGTGGAATATACGCAAGATTGGTCCCATCCCAAAAAAATAAATAGATTGATTAGGGGATTGTTAGGACTGATAGGCTACTATAGGAAATTTACAAAAAAATATGGAAAAATTTCAACTCCCCTAGGTGCACTCCTTAAAAATATTTCTTTTATATAGAGAAAGGTAGTACCAAAAGCCTTCACTTCTTTAAAGGATTCCATGTGGAGTACTCCAGTATTAGTAATGCCTAAATTTAATACAAAGTTTTTCTTGTAATGTGATTTTTTCAGGTAGAGATCTCATAATAGTATTCATGCAAGAAAGACTCCCTTTTAAATTCACCAGTAAACAATTATGTGACTATAATTTTGAGAATCCCACATATGAGAAGGAAATTATGGATATCCTTCATGCAATGGAGACTTGACACCCATATCTCATATGGAGGCATTTCCAAAACAAGACTGACATCCATATATATACATATATATATATATATATATTATATGTGTGTGTGTGTGTGTATATATATATAGCAACCCACATATATAACTTAGATTAGATAAGCACAAAAATATCATTAAACCTTACTTTACATGTTACATTATCCAAAATTCAAATGATGCAACTCTAACAACACGAGAAGGACAACTATCTTATCAAGCCCTAGTTTACATGTTCATCATTTACATTTAACAACACCTTCAATGTAGTGACACCTTCATTGAAATTAGATAAACACACATTAATAATAAGGAATTACATTTTCTAAACTTTAATGGATTACTTTTCTTAAAATTTGTTTATGGAGAAAAAAAGAATGGATTGTTTTTCCTAGAAATTATTCATGTTTAAAAAATGTCTTTTAGAAAAAAAGGATCGCAGAGAAATAAAATAAAACAAATTCAAAAATAAAAAATATAAGATACAAAATACAATAGAGACACATATATACATGGTTCACCCCATGTGGGCTACGTCCACCACAGAATTGAATTCAACAATATGGATAGGAAAAAACCATATATATATATATGAATGAATGAAGAAGTACATCAATGTGATTTCACCTTTAATGAATGATGCATTCCTCCTTATGTTCCTTGATATTGCTCCTCTTCAACCCTCACTCAAGCAAGGAAAAACTTATCTAAAGGTTAAACTATATGGAGAAGCTCGTTTGCATATCTAGTAGCATGTACCTGTGAATGATTCTTCCTCCTCTTTCCCATGGAATAACCTTCCATATATATATTGGTGGAGGAGGCTAGGAGAGGCTTCTAAATATATAGAACTTAGTGAACTTGAATTAATTGAGAGTTCCCAAACTTCTTCCATGAGATAACCAACTTACCCGATTCTAATCTCCTCATAATGTAGCAATTCTAGAAGGATACAGAGGTAGTTGTGGGTCAAAACTAATGCATCTACACAGCAGTCGATGGTTGCAAAATTGTTCATCAGTGACCGGTCGCACCTTGTTAGTTGGTTAAGTAGTGACTAACCTCAAAAATCACTAAAACCAAGGCACACGAGTGTGTTTCGTACTAGCATCATCAATGTGTCCTTCATGATGTGACGTCCCCGACCATCCACCTCTGCTATGAAACACTACCCAACAACCTTATCTTTTCCCAACTAGCTCTGATACCATTTTGTAATGTCCCCAACCACCAACAGGCCAGGAAACATCACTTCTTGGATGTGTCTCTTAGCTCTGATACCAATTCGTGACATTTGCGGTCGTAAATCAATAGCCCAGGCCATGCCACCGAATAACCTTTATGCTCTGATACCAATTTTATGAATTTATATGCATGCGTATCTAACTCAAATTAATAGTTACATCATTTTGTTCATGCAACTTATTCATGCGGAAATAATCATTAAAAACATACTGACAATATATTCTAACCATACACAGATCAATGCGGAAATAATAGTAAGCCTACACACAACATAGATGATATATCCAGGCATTACTCATCAAGTTATAACACATGTACAATTACAAAACATACAATTAACAAATATTTGTCACTTATCTTTCAATAGATGACCACTAAACTGTGTGCAGACCTTCCATGAACCTCCCATACTTAGACCGCATTGCTCATCATGCTCAGTAGTGGTTCACCCCTGAGATGGGACTAAACTCCACCGGGAAAGGGATTCCTAGGCTTGGCAAGGGCAACAGGAAAGTCGCACAGGTCAACAAAAAGGATTATCTCCCAGGGACAACTCACACTAACAACCTACAACCTCTCATTCCTCACATGATTTTCCCACCACAGGAAGTGAGCCCCATCTCTGCTCCATAGTCCTTTAGCTACCCCACTTCCCTTCCAGGGCTTCAACAATAGAACGAACATAAATTCTCTGAGAACTATAGTTGCAGTGGGGATCCCTCTAGGAAATCACTTCCCTAGTAACCTCTCTCACCTAGAGAGAGTTTCTTGTAGGCCTAGCAGCTTGCTTCTTCAATCCATAGGCCTGAAAACCCCCCTCTTCAAACAACAGGCTTGACAACCTACTTCTTCATTCCATATTCTAAGTCAATTCCTGAAAAGGTGATGGAAACAACAAATCTCAGTAAGAGTAGATGATGGAAGCAAGCCACACTCATTCAAGGAACTATGTGGGTTGAAACAACCAACAATTATGATACAACACATCTCAGAAAGTTACAAGGTGCGTGCTTGTTCATAGGTCGATGATGCAGATGATGGTGGCTTAGTACGTGAGTCAATGGTGAATCGGGTAGGGTGACAGACTTCCAGACAATCATCAGGGTCATAAGAATGGCGAGGAGAAGGAACCCCCAATGATTTTTCTTTCCCCGCTATAAACTGCATGTGCCCAAGTTGACACATGTCTTCTTGAAGCCGCATGATTTCCACTTAGAACTCATTCCCTTTCTAGGAACTTAGGACAACACCAATCATGTCCACCTTAGCCTTTAGGAAATAATAATAAAATATTATTACCTTAAAAGTAAGCCCTCTATATTATCCCCTAGGCTTAGACACTTATCCCCCTCCCTTACCCTACCTAGTGGAGTTTAGTCCCTCATAACTCTTTCTTCATGGACGGTCTACACGCAACAGTGTAATTTTATTAATGATATGTGTATTTACATATACAAAATTAGGCTCATGGCCTTAAGAATCTAGGCTCTCTGGCCTAATAAACATGTAAGTATTCAGCTTATAAACACTTGGCTCACCATCCTATAAACATAATTACAATTCAGCAAGGGCTCAGCCTTGGGGTGTTACAATCCCCTCCCCTTATTTTTGCACTGTCCTCAGTGCAACCTATTTACACAACAACAACAAGATTTACAAAATATTCAAAAATATGTGGGTACTCTGCCCACATAACATCTTCATGGTCCCATGTTGAATCCTCACGAGTACCAGGTCCAATGAACTTTTACAAGCCCTATGGCTCGATTCCAAAGATGCTTTATTTCCGATCTAGTATATGCATCAGATGCACCCAAAAAGTGATTTCCTGCTCCACCTGAATCACATTCCAATCAATAACATGATTAGCATCAGGTACATATTTCTTAAGCAATGACACATGAAATACATTATGTATAGACTAGCATGCAGCCAATGTAATCCTATATGATACTGGACCAATCCTCTCCAGGATTTCAAATGACCCCAAATATCGAGCTGCCAACTTTGAAGAATTTCCCAACTTCAGGAAACTTTTGTTGGTCTTCACTCTCAAGAATACAAGATCCCCTACTTTAAATTCCCCATGATTTATGTTTTTATCAGCATAAATTTTCTTCTTGTCTTGGGAAGCCTTAAAATTATGCTTTATCTTTAGCATTTGTTCTTCAATTTCCTTGAGCAACTTAGGCCCAACCACTACCCTATCAGTTGGGTTGTCCTATCTTACCGGGGTGTTGCACTTTCTTCCATAAAGTGCTTCAAATAGGCTCATCTTCAGGGATGCTTTATACCCATTGTTGTAGGCAAATTCTACCAAGTGTAGATAATATTCCCATTTACATGGTTTCTCCATCACATACATTCTTATCATATCTTATATCACTTAGTTCACCCTCTCTGTATTCCCATCAGACTTGGGGTGATAAGCAGTGATGAAGTTCAAATTCGTTCTGAACCCTTTGAATAACCCCTTCCAGAACTTTGATGTAAAATTTGGGTCTCTGTCAGACACAATTGTCTTGGGTACACCATGAAAGTGTGCTACTTCCTTCATATAAATATCAACAATATTAGTCGTTTTATTAGTAGTCTTCATAGGAATGAAATGGGAAGCTTTAGTAAGCTTGTCCACCACTACCATGATTGCACCCTGATGGGTAATGGATGTAGCAAACCTGATGGGTTTCTATGCTCAGCCTTTAAATTTTGACATTACAAACATTTGGCAATAAAATAAACAATCTCCCTCTTTATGCCTGGCCAATAATATTGGCTTTTGACTGTTGAAATTGTTTTTTGATATCTTGGGTGTCCTGCATAAGTTACATTGTGCATTTATTTTAAAATTGCACTCCTCAATTCATAAGAGTTGGGTACATAAGCTATGTTTTTGTACAGGAGGATTCCATCAATTCCCAATTCATAATCCTCAACATTCTATTGCATTTTACCTTGCTGCAATTTTGTTACTAATTCGATGTACTACAAATCTGATTTTCCAGCCTCTACAAATTTGCCTTTCAAATATGATTGGTACATGCTAATGTATGTAGCATGAAACTAATGCACTCTTTTTTTGAGTGCATCAGCCATTTTGTCTTCTTTCCCCTTGATATGCTTTATATCAAAGTCATATTCACTGAGAAACTCTAACCATCTACTTTGCCTAACATTTAGATTTGGTTGATCAAACAAATATTTCAGCCCATTATGGTTTGTCCTCAACTCAAACCTATTTCCCATGAGGTAGTGCCTCCACTTCTTCAAGGCGTGGACTATGGATTCCAACTTCAAATCATGAGTGGCATAGAGCCTTTCATGATCCTTCAAATTCCTTGATTCATAACATACAACAAACCCATTTTGACTGAGGACTCCACCCAGTCCTCCTTTACATGAATTTGTGCATACAATGAAGTATTCATTTGGACCTGCAATCCTTAGAATTGGAGCGTTGGTTAACAGTTGCTTCAATTGTTGGAAGCTTCTTTCACATTCTTTTGTCCATTGAAGTGATGGGGTGAGATATTCTTGAAAACCCTGCAATCAACCTTCTATAATAGCCAGCTAGACCCATGAAGGATCTGACTTCCATCACATTCTTTGGTTTTGAACATTCTCTAATGGCTTGTATCTTTTCAGGGTCCACTACTATCCCATCCTTAGATATGATATGCCCCAAATAGTGAATAATGTTTTGAAAAAATGAGCACTTGCTCAATTTGGCATATAGATGATGTTATCTTAGCACTTGCTCAATTTGGCATACAGATGATGTTCTTTTAACACTTTCAATGCCATCCTCAAATGATTCTCATGCTCTTCTTCCAAATTGGATTATACAATAATGTCATCCATAAAAACAATGACAAACTTATCTGTATATTCCAGGAAAACACCATTCATTAAGAACATAAAAATAGATGGTGCATTTGACAACCCAAATGGCACCACTGTGAACTCATAATGACCATACCTTGTATTGAAGGAAGTCGTGTTGATATCTTCCTCTTTAATCCTTACCTGATGATATTGTGACTTGAGATCTATCTTTGAAAATATATTTGCATCATTCAATTGATCAAAGAGATCATCAATCCTTGGCAGATGATACTTGTTCTTTATAGTTACTTTATTCAATTGTCCAAAGTCGATGCACAATCTCAATGTCCCATCTTTATTCTTCACAAAAAATAGTGGGGCACCCCAAGGTGACACACTTGGGCATATATACCCCTTCTTTAAAATTTCTTCAAGTTTCATTTGCAACTCCATCAACTCTAGTGTATTCACTCTGTATGGAGTCTTTGATATTGGAGTTTCTCCATGCATCAAATTAATAGAGAAATCGATATCTCTCTTTGGAGGTAGTCCTGGTACCTCCTTGAACACATCTTGAAACTCTTCCAAGACTACATGATCCTACAGATTTGGCACCTTATCCTTAGATTCTTCATCCATATGGGTTGCAAATATTTGACAACCCTTCATGTAACACTTCTTCAGCTGCATTTCTAAGATTTCCTGGACGGTAACTTCCCTGGGAATTCCTTGGATTGTTCTCTGATTTCCTTCCTCATCTAGGAAAGTAAATTCCTTGTTATGACAATCTAATATGGCATGGTGTTTTTCTAACCAATCCATACCAATTAGGCAGTCATAAGATCCTAAAGGAAATATGTTCAAATATTCCCTTGTGCTTAGTCCATTCATGTCCATAAGACATGACTTAACCATCCAATTGAATTTTCTTTTAGCTCCAGTAGCCAACTACACCAACCAAGATTTTCCATGCCTGTTTCTTGGAAATTAAAAACTTTCCACCATATTAGGATCTATATAACTATGGCTAACTCCTGAATCAATTAAAATAGTAATGGTTTGGTTGTTGATCATACCTTCCACTTCAATCATATGTGATCGATACTCTGCTTTCTTATTGTCCAAGGCTGCATAGATCTTTGGTACATTTCTTCCCATGTCCCCCACTATTTCATCTCACTGAACATTGTGAACAACTCTCTCTTTGTCACTTCTATGAGGACAATATCTAAACAATGATCACCTTTACAACCCCAACATTGAATAGGTGGTTGCCTTTCCCTTTGACCAGCTATCTCAATCGTTCTGTTTTCTCTTGAAGTTGGTTGTCTCCGAGGATTATTTATGAAGAGTGGTGTATTAATTCCCTTATTACTCTGATCCATCTTGAATTCCTTCTTGTCTTCCCAAGATTTGTTGAAACCTGACCTTTCTTTTTGCTGATCATATAGGCACTTAGCTCGCCTTATGGTCTCGTCCAATGTTTTGGGATCATCATATTGTATTTTTTCATTTATGGATGGTGGAAACCCACTCAAATACCTCTGAATAGTGAATGTCTCATCCTTGATGAAACAAACATACTTCAATAATTCTAAAAGCCTTCTTTAATACTCATCAATGGACATACTTCTCATCTTGAGTTCAAAGAACTCTTCCATTTTCTTATCATAGTACCTCTTAGTCAAGTATTTATTTTCAAAATACTTGTTGAATTCCCTCCAGGTAACATATTTCTCTTTAATGTGTTGCACCTGCACAAGTTGATCCCACCACATGGATTCCTTACCTTTGAGTTGATAGATGGAAATTCTTCCCTTTGCATGAGAAGAATAATTATGCAATAGAAAATAATTTATCATGTCCAGCAGCCATGTCTCTGCATCTTCATCCTTCTTGTTCTCCACATCAAACGTAGTTGGTTTGATTTTGTTCATTTCTCCTCGTAGCTCATCCACCCCAGACCTCTTATGCTTCCTAATAGGGGATATACTTGATTTGTTGTGTACTCTCTTATTGGAATGCCTCAGGGAGTGTTGGTGATGTCTTCTATCACTTTTTTCTCTTCTGTGACTTCCTGATTTTCTTGAGCCACTCTCCTTATCTAATTTATTTTTTATTCTTTCCAGGATCTGCATCAACTTTATGTTGAATTCTCCCTATTTATCCCTAGATTTCATGAGATTTTTTTTATCTGCTCGGTGAGTCTGGACATCTTTCTGCAACTTTTCAATGATTTTCATCATGTTTCATTCTTTATCTATCTCTTCTCCATGCCCATTGGAGTTCGATCTTTCAACTCCTAAATGGACATCCATTCCTCTAACTTCATTTTCCGAACTGTAAGCACTCTGTGCCTTCCCCATTTATCTTCACTATGCGACAATTTGGTTTGGTTATGGCAATCATTAACTCTACAAAATGTGCAGTCAACCAAAATTTTCTCAGGCTAATAGACGTTAATAATTTTCCAGAATAAACCAATCTGATTCAACAAAAACAATATTAGATTTTATTTTCTACGGGTCTTGGTCGGTCAAGTACCCCTCGAGTTTCTATCTATAAGCGCCTCTTTGTTCTACAACATATTTTGGGTGCTAGCCCCTTTTTCTTTCTTCAGCCCTTGGTTCGCATGGGACCATGGTTGTGACCCAACGCTTATGATTTGGGCGCTTATCCGAAGCCTTGAAACTTCGGGCTCTGGCATTCAAAGGTTTCCCTTTTTCCGCGTATCCAAACATCATAGAATAGTGAACTGTAGAACTTGCAAAGAACGATGGATATGTGGTCCACATTTCTTCATGCACCATCTCTTTCGGACTGTCAAGCCTCTAGACTTCACGATCTTGTACCACGCATCCATTGGGGCCCACGATTTTCGTGCTCGAACTAATAAATGTCGAAAATGTAATATCAAATTTAGTAGTTTTCAAATTACGGGGACATGGGTTGGCAGTTTTGGAGTAACCCTCCGATCGTTCCGCTATTGTCCCCACACTGACACATACCCATTCTTGGAAATCGTGGTTTGGATTGCAAGATCACCTTGTAGAATTATCTGTCATGCAACTTCGATCTCCCCAATGTTTCCCGACCATTAATCTTGATAGATCATGACCAAATTTAATGAGGGCCCAATACAACTAACTTCTTCACTAAGTTTAACTATCTTGTGCCGCCTCTAGGAGTGCCACATGGCAAGACACACGAAGCCGACATGTGGTCCAATCAGGCAGGTGATATATGTCACATTCTAACTGCATTTCTATCTTACAAAGGTTCTTAATTCACTGTTAGGTGGCACACATCCCATGTGTCCACTTCATCCCTAGTGACGTCAGTAGGCCATGTCACTTCAGGACTTCAGGCTTTAGGAGATTTCACCTTAGCATACCTCATTTCTCCTGAACGTCGAATTCCTGAACAAAACGATCTTTTGACAAGCGTCTCCTTTGACGAATTGTACAGATTGTCTTCAGACTTCGAGACTTCAGAGCTTTGGGCTTCGGAACTTCAGGATTTTCCACTCTATTCACACCTTGTTTCTCCCAAATGACGTATCTCGAATAACCTAACTTGTCGACACATGTTCCTTGCTTGGATCAATGGATATGAATTGCACAAAGTTTTCTTTGTCTTCTCTGCAAGTGAGCGAGAGTTGTGACCTTGGCTTAACCTTTGGGCGATTATCTGACTTTTCAAGATAGACAATTGTGTTTTAAAGATCCGTGAAGATCAACGACCATGACTAATAGTGTAAACTCAACTTGTTCACGCTTTAATTTTCTTCCTGATCTCCGCAATGCAAAGATGCTAATCCATCGTGGAATCGATATCCACCATTGATTTGTTGATCGAGAAAGATCAACGATCCTGAGGGATTGCAGGGTCTCAAATTACTCTCACTTTAATTCCCTTCCCGATATTCACAATGGCTCCCCATCGTCAATCTACCTTTAATGATATCTGATGATCATGACTTAATCTTCACTTGATTTGACGTATTATCTTGCACTCGTCGTGATCTAACGACCCAACACCATGAATGTTGTGATTTCTTTCTCTGTGGCCATTTCTTAAACTTGTTACACCTCCTGTGTTTCCGAACATAGTCCAAGTATTCTTTCAACACCCTTCTTCCACTCTGTACCCCAAAATTCTCTGGACTTTCTTTTTCAAATTTCTCATTCGTGGCCCATCCAGGTTCCGGGTAGAAACCATGGGCTTTGAGCCTGAGCTTTGTCCATTTCGACAAAAAATCTTTTTCGAAGCTTTTGCTTCATCTTCCACTAACATGGCCAATCTAGGCTCACTGTTGAAACCATGGCTCTAATACCATTTTGTGACATCCTCGACCATCCACCTCTTCCAGGCAATGCTAACCAACGACCTTATCTTTTCCCAACTAGTTATGATACCATTTTGTAATTTCCCCAGCCACCAACAGGATGGGAAAAAACACTTCCTGGATCTCTCTCTTAGCTCTGATACCAATTCATGACATCCCTGACCCTAAACCAACAGGCTAGGCCATGCCACCGAATAACCTTTATGCTCTAATACCATTTTTATGAATTTATATGCATGCATATCTAACTCAAATTAATAGTTACAACATTTTTTTCATGACACTTATTCATGGGGAAATAATCATTAAAAATATACTGACACTATATTCTAACCATACACATATCAATGCAGAAATAATAGGAAGCCTACACACACAGCATAGTTAATATATCTAGGCATTACTCATCAAGTTATAACACATGTACAATTACACAACATACAATTAATAGAGATTTGGCTCTTATATTTCAATAGATGACCACCAAACTGCGTGCAAACCTTCCACGAGCCTCCCAGCCTTAGACCATGTTGCTCATCACGCTCAACACTAACAACCTAACAACCTCTCATTCCAGGGCCAGCTCACACTAACAACCTACAACCTCTCATTCCTCACATGCCTGTCCCACCCCAAGAAGTGTGCCCCTTCTCTGCTCCACATTCCTTCGGCTGCCCCACTTCCCTTCCAGGGCTTCAACAACAGGTCGAACATGAATTCTTCAAGCACTATAGCTATAATTGGGCTCCCTTTGGGAAATCACTTCCCCAACAACCTCTCTCACCTAGAGAGAGTTTCTTGTAGGCCTGACAACCTGCATCTTCATTCCATGGTCCCGACAACCTGCCTCTTCAAACCACATGCCTGAAAACCTGCTTCTCCAGTCCAAATTCTATGTCAATTCTCAAAAATGTGGTTGCAACAACAAAGCTCAGGAAGAGCAAACAATGGAAGAAATCCATTCTCAGTCAAGGAACTATGTGGGCTGCAACATCCAACAGTTATGACACAACACGGCTCAGACAGTTACAAGGTGTGTGCTTGTTCAGAGTTTGACAATTGAGATGATGGTGGTTGAGTACGTGAGTCAATGGTGAATCGGGTAGGGTGACAAACTTCCAGGGAATCATCAAGGTCGTGAGAATGGCGAAGAGGAGAAACCCCCAATGACCTGGCTTTCCCCACTATAAATTCCATGTTCCCAGGTTGACACATGTCTTCCTAAAGCCGCATGAGTTCCACTTAGCACTTGTTCTCTTTCCAGGAACTTAGGACAACACTGATCATGTCCACCTTATCCTTTAGGAAATAATAATAAAATATTAGTCCCTTAGAGGTAACCCTCTATCTTAGCCCCTAGGCTTAGACACTTAGCCCCCTCTCTTACCCTACCTAGTGGAGCTTAGTCCCCCATAACTCTTTCTTCGTGGTCGGTCTACATGCAACAGTGTAATTTTATTAATGATATGTGTATTTACATATACAAAATTAGGCTCATGGCCTTAAGCATATAGGCTCTCCGGCCTAATAAACATGTAAGTCTTCAGCTTATAAACACTTGGCTCACCAACCTATAAACATAATTACAATTCAACAGGGGCTCGACCTTGGGGTGATACACATGAGACCCTAGGATGAAAAATAAGGTTGTAACACTAATGAACTCAAGTGGGGATACCAAACAAATCAAGTATAACTACTTCGCATAATCTTCAAGAAATAACATAGAGAGGTGTGGCCAAGGAAATAGTTATATCTATTGTCCCAGATTAAACAGGGTGGAAAGAAGATCAAATGGGTGGATATAATTGCCAATGAACTTCACTACCAACTTACATAGGTACAACACAATACCCACTCTAATTTATTCATGTACAATTATTTATTTTGGGTCATAGAAACAATAATTCCACCTTTTAGGGTGAGTAAAAACCTTTCAAATTAACATATGCCATTCCCCTATCATTAAACATGGATGTGGGAAAAAAAAATTCCATAATTTTAGTAATATGTAAAGCATTATGTGTTTAGTCAGTGTCAAATAATGGAGGAGAAATAAGATAATTTAATTCAAATATTTGAATTAAGGGACTGGCTATGGATTGTAGCAATTAGCAATTGGTTAGAAATGTTGGAATACCCATACATTAGGGATTTGTGAATTCATGAATATCCCATAAACTCTCAAAAATATTTGAGAAACAAAGTAGAACTCATGGAATGGTGTAGGAAATCCATGGTTACAAACCAATTCACATATAAGAAGAATACAGGTCTACCTTGTAAACCACCACAAACTTAGGTGAGGGAATATTTTACTGAGTATATAAAATAGTTATCCATGGAATCCCACCAAATTGACCTGAACTTTATTGTGCCAAAATTATAATTGTATGATCCTATTGATATATTGACAAGATGGTATATAAAGGAAACTTTTGGGTGGAAGAGACAACCATACCAAGAAGAAGAGTGGATAAGACTACACAGATTAAAAAATGAAGGAATGGCAAGGGAAGTCCTATTTTTTTCCAATGAAGACATCCAAACATCGAAATTGGAAGGACACAATGGTGATGACAAAGGAGGGTTTTTCTAAGAAACATTATATGAGGAAGTAAGAAGGAAAAAGAAAAGAAAATTCATAAAAAACTTTGATGAACCCAATCGACTTAGAAGTGGAAATAGTAAATGAACATGGACAATGGAATAAATATATCAATTAAGAAGTGGATGAATTCATAGAAAATCTAAATCAATAAAACTACATAAGAGAGAAGATAAGAAGCTAGAGAGATCAAAAAAAGGAAACACTTGGAGAAGAGGCAAGGAATGCACAACCGCCATTACTAAGAAAACAAAAAAATAGAAAAAGTTCAAGAGAAAATAGAATCGATAAAAAATGAAGTACTACCAAAGGTGGGACCCAAAATAAGTAACTAGAAGAAGCATGAGTAACGATCACCAAAAAAGAATCAAAAGGACATGAGGCCTATGAATAACATGAAATGATGGAAGAAGATAAGAAAAAAAAACAATGAAAGGAACAAATTCAAATTCAAATTCAGTACAAATACTGAAACGGAATCCAATATAGAGGAAAAATGCCCTACAACAGACAAGTCTAGAAAACTAAGCAGAGGATGCATTAGTGGATATACTCAAGTAGTATTGAAACTGAATCCAATATGGAGGAAAAAGGCCCTACAGGAGACAAGTCTAGAAAACGAAGCAGAGGATGCATTAGTGGAAATACTCAAGTAGTACTGAGACCTTAAACAAATTTTTGAGGAAGACAAACAAAAAAATCCAAATCAAAGAAATAGATTGGGATATAGAAATTCCATAATGTAATAAAAAAACCTATCTAAGATTACATAATTGAGAAATAAAAGATGTCAAGTCCAATACCAACTAGACAATTGGGATTAAATCAAGGAAATGGAACACAGGAAACAAAGTAGTAATATTTGATGGAAAAAGAAAGAATAAAGAAGAGAGGAATAGAAAAGAGGAAGGAACAAAGTTGGAAAAATTAAAAATAAAAGCCTCAAATAAATGAAGAAATGTCGTAAAGTAGAAAAAATAAGAAAATTTAAAGGAGGGGAGCAACTTAAGGACATTGGAATATTGAAAGAATAGAGATCAAAAGGAAATAAAGAGGAGAATGATAAGTTTGAACAAGAATGCAATTACTATGGTTACAAAGATAGAAATATGAGAAATGAGTCCGTGGAACAAGATTAAGATATGGAACAAGAATTAGGGAGGAAAAGAGAAGAAGAACATGGAGAATAGGAAGTGTAGGAATAGGAGTAGATGGGAAAATAAAGAGTGAAAGAAGAAAAAAACGCATAAGAAGAAAAGAGAATAGAAAAAAGAAGAAAAAAAATGTCATGAGAAGCAAAAAAAAAATAAAACATTAATAGAGAAACCAAACAATAGAAGAAGTGAAGAAATGGAAAGAATAAAAAATTCAAAGAGAAGAAGAGAAATCAAAGAAGAATATAGAATACAAGAAGAAAAGAAATAAGAGTAGGATAAAGCAAAGAAGGAATCACAAAAACCAATAGTGATAGCACCAATATAGGCATGCTCACAAAGGACACCAAATTTAGATCTAAGACCACAATTGAAATTTTTGAGAAAAATGGAAAAGGTTAATGCAAAGACTAAAAAATAGTTAGATAAACAATATATCAACCTAAAGGATAAGATTATGAGGGAAGGATGAGACAAATATATCAAAGACAGAGTTAACACAAACTAATGTTTGAAAATGATAGAAGAGTCCTAGCCACAAAAATGGTCATCCCAAACATACTAAATAGGCCACAAATCTTTATAGAGGCCTCATGTTATACTTTGCATGAATTGTAGGTTAATACCTCGAGGTAGGAGAATTTACAAATTGGATGGCTGGGACATCATATGATGAAAAATGTTTACAAAGAAATGAACAAGAGATCAAGGTTAAGGTTAAGGAGATATAAGACCTCCAACAAAGATGAAACCACTAAAACAAATATTGGATACATGTTTTTTAATATAAATATTTCGAGAGGATTAGTGGTGGAGGAAGAAGACAAACTAGTAAGGTTGGAAGCAACAACAAAAGGAATGTGCTCGAAGGATGAGTCGGAGAAGATAAGGGAAATAATAGTAGAACTAGACAACATAGAAGAAATGTTACAAGAAGTGAAATTGCGCTTGAAATGGAAAAATAAAAGAATTACATAATGGAGTGTAAGACCTTTGGAATAAGGAAAATAGTACATAATGACAAAGATGATAAGTATAATAAGAGAAAATAAGACATAATGACAAAGATGATAAGTATAATAGGAGAACTGAAAAAGTAATTTTCAAATTATCAAAATTAAATTCAATCTTGAAGTATATATAGTGGAAACTTTTGAGTCATAGAGACTTAACATAGAAGCAAGAGTCACATAAATGTTGACACTACAAGAAAATATACACTAGGTAGAAGGACATAAGCATATCATAATGAAATGGGGATTGAGGTGAACAGAAAAGTAAAAAGGATTCGATAAAAAATCGTAAGGAATATAGTTACAAGAAGCCCTAATAACAAAAAGAAAGGTCTAATAAAAGGAAATTTAAAATATTTTGATGTGAAAAATGGTTAATGAGGAAAATAATTCATATAGTTCAGGAATTGGATAGAATAGTACCCACTCAAGAATCCAATATTGAGATTGGTATGGTAAACAATGATATTTGAATAACCTTTTCCAAATGTATAAGAATATTGGAGGTGAAGCCCTTAGGAGAGCAAGTCAAAGAACATATAAAGATAGGCGATGAGTAAGTTAAAAGGAAATAGAACAAATAGAAAAGAACATCTCAAATATTGTAAGACAAATTGAACATAAATCCAATTTATATCCCTTACAACAATGAAGAAATAGAATTATAATAAAAATTAGAGATGAGGCAAATTAATAGATATGGTGATCCTAAAGAAATACAACAAAGGAAATTCGGGAGAAAGGAAGGAAAAAAGAGCATCTAGGAGTAATATAAGGGATAGATACCCAACTATCACCAAATAACCTTAAGTGGTGTATACCAAATAACCTTAAGTGGTGTATAGAGAGAAAAAAAGAGGGGTTTTTTTTATTATCAAAGTAAGAAAGAAAGACAATGGATTATGTATATACAAGGATGAAATAATGTTGAATTAGGAGTAGTACATTACCATATAGGTAAGATATGTTGTTATCTTTTTCAATTTATGTGAGTCTATTCCATTATATTTTAAGCGGTTCTAGTGATAATCATCATGGAAATACAAGGGTTAAAATAATTGTTTTGGAGAATTTGAACTAAAAACAGCTATTGAAGAAAGTGGGTTTTTTTGGATTAGGAGGAGAAGTGTCCCCACTATATATTGTGTTGTCAATGATTGGAATGTATTATATTTGATATTAATGCAAATTTGTGATGCTAAATGGATGTTATGGTATATTTATGTTAGTATAGACTCAACTTGTAAGAAACTGGGACTACAACTATAGTTATAGTCAACACTCCACTGATTGATTTGTACTTATTAGGCATATTGAAGGTATAAGAAGTGGAACACATGCTTGAAACTAAAGAAACCATTCTCATTACACTTAGGCACAATTTGGTTTTGGCTCAAAATATAGTGAAGTAACAAGTATATCAAAAACACTTAGAGCGTTGTTTTGAATAAGGCGTTAGGTGTTTCTAAATCTCCATCTGTATAAATAGACATCTCTACAAGAAAAAATCCACCAAAATCTAATTCCAAAAATATATGGACCCTACCAAATTCTGCAACACATTGGATATGTTGTATATAGATTGGCTCTTTTGGAACACTCCAATATTGATGCAGGAGCATCATCATCAACATGTAAGTGGATGACAACTCAGCTCCCTAATGTGCATTTTGAATTTATTTTGAATTTTAGGATGGAGTGTCATGTAAATATATCGAAAGGATTGTAATTAAAGGAGTTCTTAAATGATAAGAGGTTGAACCATCGCGTGAGATCGATGGAGATTGTATTTTCTTTAATGTAGATAATAGTAGTACAGATCTGAAGCATTCTCTCTTATCTGTCTGTACCCATCACTTATTGTAATAAAGACTTAGTGGTTAAAAGATTTTACTTTGATAAGATATCACTAAGGTAGTCGTATGGAAAAATATTTATGAGCCCTTCTTGTATAAATATATGTATGGTATGCCCAAACGAGGCTACTGAATATTATTGAAGTTGTTATTATCGAGGATGTGAGTGTTGTGATAGAGAGTCGTAGTGCTATTGTTGTCGCTCATTTTTACACAGGAAGTTGTATGAGCCCATGTACATACCATTTGAATGAATATAACAGAGAAGAATTGATCCAAAATGGTTGGTATTGATGTTACTGTATCTATCTGAATGAATAGTAGTCGTTATGTTTAATTTCATTCTCTATTATTACTTGTTCTTATGTTATGAATGCATTACATGGTTGAATGTATGAACCTATGAGGATTAGATAAGTTTCAATTGTTTCTCTACTAAGATCCCATGCAAGGAGTGCATAGTGTCCACAATGCGTTCATTAACATAGTCTGTTTTGACTCAAAATATCAAGAGATATAATGTGAATATTTATTTGCAAAGAGTGAAGAGGACCACACGAGGTGTGCGTAGGCAGAAACACACTCAATGTCATATTGTTCAAGAGGAACAATTGATTCATGTAAGAACTATTGCAAGGAGTGCAATGTCTCCCACAAGGGGGTTAATTGAAAGAAACATGTTGCAAGGTGTGCACAGGGTCAAAATTTGGTTAAGTGTTGAAGAATCCATCTTGAGAGGGGCAAGGAGTATGTGATAAGAAACATCCTATGAAGCTTAAAAGTTTTGAGGAGGAAAAAACTCAAAAGAGGTAGTGGATAGAAATTCTTCAGTAGGGAGGAGCCCACTGAAAATTCCCCAACCAACAAGAAAGACCCATTCGAAGGAATCAAGATCTTTCTATACCATGACATCTGGGAAAGTTGCACAAAGGATAGTCTTAGAGTCCTTCTCACTCTGTGTATTCATAAGTTTTCAAGTGTCCGAGGAGCGGGATTTCCAAATTCCCAAAGAAGAGAAGTAAAATGGAATTCATCAGTATCAAGGAGGATACGTGGTAGTCGATCGAAGATTTCAGGAGACAAATATTCAGAAGATTTTCGTAGAGAAAGGAGTGATTTCTACCAAAGTCCTAAAGGATGGAGTCAACAGGATTCATTGATAAACGAAGGGACAGATGGAGAGTGGAGATTTACTCTAGAGGATTGACACTTCGGGGATATAGAAAGAGAAGCATAGGAGCATTCACTGAAATTCATCTGAAGTGGGAACCAAGGGACACATTTTAACAATCAATCGAGGTGAGCACATAACGCTTGATCCATAGCTCCGGTTACAAATCACTTCGGGGAAAAGGGTATTTGGAACACTCGTAACTCCCTAAGCCGGAGTCCTGAAGTGAATTACAGTCGTTGGCTATTGGTGAAGCACAAACCATAGATTCTGTCTGGGCCATTTCATCGATCCAGAGTTCAGGGAATTAAGAGTCAATTTCACTCATAATAGTCGAAACCTGAAGTCAAAACAGGCGCAAGACAGAGGTTATAGCTCGTGGACATAAGGAAGAATGACCTAGCAGAGGCGCTAGTGCTCTCCACCCAGAGTTACCAAAAGTGCAAGAGAAGGCATGTGTGGGGTAATCAAGCATGTGTTGGTAACCAAAGAGGGCATGTGCAAATCAATTTCAGGGTCTAGTAGGGGCCCAAAGAGCTGATTTGTCTCAGTCATTTGAAGATCCTTGACCGGGAGGTCGCGCAACGATGGGAGAAAGAGGTGGTTTGAATCAAGTGGTATCAGAGCCACAAATTTAATTTATGTAGGAAGGAGGAGACAAAATAAGTAGTCTGATATCATTAAGTGGTATCAATACCATAAAATAACATTTGTGTGAAGGAAACTTTTAGGACAATATCGCCTAGAAGATGTGCAGAGAGACCTGTAGAAAATCCATCTGTGGAAAGGGAGATGAGAGAACTTCACGCAAGATTATATCCTATGGAGACAACATAAAGTAGAGAAACAAATGTTGGAGGTGTCGGTGATGCAAAGAGAGAAGAAATGTAAGTTGAGGGAGATGCAGGAGAAGATGTGGCAGAAGAATGCTTGCTAAAAGATGTTGTTAAATTGGGAGCTAGAGAAAAGATAGAAATCCCAATGTATGAAGGTAATTTAGATGTGGAATAATTATTGGACTAGATAAGAGCAATGGACAAATACTTTGACTATGAAGAAGTTGATGATGAGAAGAAAGTAAAACATGTTGTTACAAGGTTAAAAGGGCATGCAACACTATTGTGGGATGAATTGCAGGTTGATAGGAGAAGCAAAGGAAATCATAAAATTAAAAGCTTGGATAGAATGGTAGCCAAGCGGAAGGATAAATTCATACCTAAATACTATCAGATAAATTTGTTCAAGAGGTTACATAACCTGAGAAAAAAAGGATTGACAGTAAGAGAATACATAGAGGAATTTTATAACTTGAACATCAGGGTTGGATAGAGAGAAGAAGATGATGAAAAGTTTGCTAGTTATATTAATGTCCTAATATATGAAATCCAGGATGAAATCAGCATGATAATGGTAAGGACAGTGAAATATGCTTATCATATTTCACTGAAAGCAAAGGATAAATTGGAAAGAAAACAAAGTCAAAGAAACAGAGGAAAAATTCTAAACATAGGTAAGGGAATTGTCCATGACAAGGAAAAGAAGCCCAAGGTTGAGACTGGAAAACCACACAGTCACTCAGAAAGAGGAGTAAGTTCTCAAGGGAGACAATATTGTGGAAGGAATGATTTTCCTTGAGGAAGAGGAAGATGCAGAGGAGGAGAGGTAAATGTTGGATTACTGAGAGGGCAGGTGAATCAGTAATAGAGAAATCAAATATTTTTTAACCATATAATCCAAGTGAAATATCAATGTAGCATTATCATCCAATAACTACAGAGTAAATAAGCAATGAACAAATGAACAATCATACACATACATAGTACACCAGTGTTTTACGTAGAAACCCAAGGTAGGAGAAAACCACAGAATGTTTTTTCTTATATGTCTTGAATATTAAATTCATTAGAAGAACCAACTTCCCTTGTTTTCCAGCTGCAACTGGAAGGAGGATCCAACCCCCTAGTTTCTCAGGCTACAACCTGAGGGAATCTCCAACTCCCCAATTCTCTGGATACAACCAGAAGGAGGCTACAACCCCCTATGTTTTCCAGCTACAACTGGAAGGTGGATACAACAACCTGTCCTTGCCCCATCCAACCACCTTGACGTAGAAGTAAAATTATAAAACCATTTTCACACTATCACTATGAAATATACCACTGCACAACTGTATCAACTTGTACCACTGACCTACATCCAACCTGTACAACTGCCCTGTAATCAATATGTACCTGAACTTAACATGTATCAACAAATATACAATAGGTGTGTGACCTGTAGTGCTGCATATAGACTATAACTGTACCATGTGCATGTATCCTCATACATAACCTTTACCGAAAGCATATCTCTCTCTCTCTATTCATGTACCATATAGGCATGTCTAATCATGAACTAGTATAATAATGATCGCATGATCTAGTCATCAAACTCTTTCTGATATTCATCCTCTTAATACATCAACTACTTCACAAATAAAATATCTCAAACATGTACCACAAAAAACCTTAGCCATATAAGAAGAAATACAAGATGTGCCTCAACAAGAAGTATCAATGATAAATATACCAACATCGTATTTATGTAGATCTGACTTATACAAGAGATCCCATGCAGCCACTAGTCTCTCTAGGGATAATTCTCAAATCTCCATAACCATTTCTCATGCATACATCAAAATCCAACTATTCATAGAAATAAGACATAAATTTTGAACCAATGGATAGATCTGATGTATCTGAGCATTGTAGACCTTCGTGGGAGCTTGATCTCAGAATCTAGAAACTATGCATCTTCATCTCTTCAAGTTTACATAGCTTTACCAATATGTACGCACCCTAATACTGTTAAGAACCAAATATCAATATAGCATAGAAAAACCTCAGAATAAGTACTCAACCCTTGAAAAAGAGAGAAATTCAGATAATAAACCTCTTCAAAGGGGAAACCTCCTTATGCCCACATAAATGTACAATTACAAGATGATTCCAAATGAAAATGTCTCCTTGGTATATATAGGAGACTAGGAGGTATAATTACAACTAATGGAATAA
>JZKD02S0485608.1:63010-82023 GCA_000966675.3 Picea glauca | reverse complement strand
ACATTACTAATCTAAATCACAACTAATGGCCTAAGCCGACATAAATAAAATAACATTACTAATCTAATATGCCCCAATTAAGTGGTAATGAGCCAATATTAGGGCTTAACACTTCCTGATATCGATCTTAGGAACGTGGGTGGTCTTCAACCCAAAGTTGGAGTTTGTCCATTCTTGATTCACCTTCCTTGTGTCCTCATCATGAATTTCATGGGATACAGTTTCACTTTTAGGTGTCCTCTCTATTAGGAATTTTTTCAATCCTTCCATGATCTCCCCTTTTAAACCATCCATGTTAGTAATTATTGCCTCAAACTTAGCTTCCGTTGAATCCATCATCTCTTGTAGTTCATCTTTTGTTACTATATTCTTTTGTAAATCATTTATGTCTCTACGCATTTCTTCACCTTCATAAAGAGTCCATGTAGGATTGTCTGGAGGCTTATTTGGTGTAGAAGTTCCCTTTTTGGATGGCATGTTGGTCAGGTATCACTTTTGAACCTTGATTTTGAGGTGGTTTTGCTAGACAATCTTTGTTTTGTTGTATCTCTAAAGTTTCAGCCCTTCTGGGTATGAAACTTTATTTTTTGTAGTTCTCTTGTATTTATTCTCTACAATTCCATAGGTCTGATCAAAATTGGATGTGCCAAATGGAATTTATGGTAACTTCCCCACAACTTCTTGATTTTAGTCCTTTCCAGGAGATCTCACGTGTATAGTGTGCCTCGCACAAAATAATTGATATAAAATTATGAAACTCGTAC
Source organism: Picea glauca (assembly GCA_000966675.3). Lineage (NCBI taxonomy): Eukaryota > Viridiplantae > Streptophyta > Pinopsida > Pinales > Pinaceae > Picea > Picea glauca. Next base: position 81,259 of record JZKD02S0485608.1, on the reverse strand, counting down.
CTCAAATACTAAAGACTATCCATTATCCAATGCAATAGGTCTCACTCAATTTGTATACTCTAGGAAGAAGTTATGATTCTTTTACCTAGAACACCTTCTTGAGACTAGTCAATAGGACTAGTCAGATACCCTATATTCCATATGGTGTATCTAAAAATGTAAGATGAATCAGAAGATGAAGTTTTTACAACATATACCTTACTAATTGTTGTAAATATCCTCTGAAGTTTAGGGTCTGAAATAGTATATAAAAACATTTATGGAAAAAATTCTGCATTGACTCAGTTTATGATGATTCCAGAACCCTATCTTGAACAGGTTGTATCTCCAAAAGTAAAAGGGCTCAGGAGCTGAAATTGTAACCCAACGTACCTTGCTTTGTATAATAAATATCCTCCAAGATATTCCTTTGGAAACGTTGTAGAAAAAAAGTTATAGAGAAAATTCCAAGGTGTCTTAGATGTAGAAGAAAAACCCCAAGACCTTGAGCTCTGATACCATATGTTAAGAACCAAATATCAATATAGCATAGAAAAACCTCAGAATAAGTACTCAATTCCTTGAAAAAGAGAGAAATTCAGATAATAATCCTCTTCAAGAGGGAAACCTCCTTATTCCCACATAAATGTACAATTACAAGATGATTTCAAATGAAAATGTCTCCTTGGTATATATAGGAGACTAGGAGGTATAATTACAACTAATGGAATAAATCCGACATAAATAAAATAACATTACTAATGTAATATGCCCCAATTAAGGGGTAATGAGACACTATTTAGGGCTTAACAGATACACTACCATCCCGTCTATGTACGCACCCTAATATATTGTCAGCCTGTGTACTGTATGCACCCTAATACACTATCAACCTGTGTATGCCTCATAAACTAGGGTTTTTTAGTATTCGTTGTAATTTTGAAACTTTCGTCGTCAACCCTTCATACTACCTCATACTTTCGCAACTTCATATGTATCAATGAGTACTCGAAATAAGTCTTACACAACAAACGATATTCATTGTGTTCAAGTGTGATTACATGAGAGAGCCTTCCCTCTTATTTATACTTTCATATAGCATCCTACTTTCCTTATTTTATGGAGTTCTCCATTAACTTAATTATTTAAATAATTTCTTTTTCAAACACTTTGACTTTTTGGGGCTTCTAGATGACTCATGAGGTTCCTCCAACTTCACATGTCCATAAATCTCTAACCGTGAGGAGTTATGTGACATTCCACATACCCCCAGAGATGGAATAACAAGCAATATCCATCTAGGATAGTTTCACTAAAAAATTCACTGAACTTCAGCTCATTATTCCACAATTAAGCATGGGTTCTCTAACCATACTTCTAGGATAACTCAATCCACAAAGTGTCTTCCCATGAGGGCTTTCACCATAAGGGGACCACTTTGGAGTTCATCCATTTGTACTTCTTATCAACCATGAAAAGACAATAATGAGTCATCTTTACATAAAACAAACTTGGGTCCATTACCCAAACCTTTGAGCTACCGGAATTTGCTACTGGACTTTCTTCAAGGGTTGACAACAATGAAAACCAACCTTAATCAACACTGAAGTGTTATTCCAGTCGAAAAATAGGACACATCTCTTGGGAATTCCTCGAGAGATAAAAGAAGAAGGAGTTGAATCTCACATTTCAAAAGTGCAGAGGCAAAATGTTGAGGCAGAAGGTGCAGAAGATGGGAGATCCTTGATGATGAAGAAGGTTCTCTTGAAGCCCGATCAAGAAGTGGAAAAACTAGTGGAGGGGAACAGTTTGTTCTGCTTGCAAGACCAAAGACAGGGTATGAAAGGTGATAATTGACAGTGGGAGCACTGATAACTTGGTATCCATAGAAATTGTGGAGAAGTTGGATCTAGAGACAATTTCACATCCAAATCTATATAGAGTCTCATGGTTGCAAAAAGGACACCAGGTAATGGTAACTAAACAATGTCAAGTTGAATTTAAGATAGGAGGATATAGAGATGAGATTTTTTGTGACGTAATTCCCATGGATGTATGTCATGTATTGTTGGGGGGGCCATGGAAATTTGACATAAATGTCATTCATGATGGGAGAAAAAATACTTATTCCCTGGAGAAAAATGGTAGAACATACATGTTACTACCAATAGAGGATAATAAGGTGAAGGGAGAATCCAACACAAGTATACTTCTCATGAGTGGGAAGGAACTCCTAAGTGAATTCAAGAAGGAACATGAGATGCAATTTGTTGTGGTGAGGAATCTCAGAGTCATCCTTACAAGTACTTCTATGGATGATCTACCTAAAGAAATTCAGGAGTTGTTAGAAACTTTTGTTGACATAGTAGTGGATGATTTACCTCGCTCATTGCCACCCATCAAGAGTATCAACCATCACATTGATCTCATACCAGGAGTAGGTCTACTAAATAGAACAACGTACAGATTGACGCCTCAATAGAATGAAGAGGTAAAGAAACAAGTCCAGGATTTGATGGACAAGGGTTTAGTCAGAGAAAGCTTAATTCCATGCACAGTACCAATTGTGTTGAGTCCGAAAAAGGATGGAGAATGGAGAATGTGTACAAACTCAAGAGCCATAAACAAAATCATATCAGGTACATATTTCCTTTGCCCAGGATGGATGACTTAATGGATTGTTTGAGCGAAGAAAATTATTTTTCAAAAATAGACCTGAAAAGTGGATATTACCAGATAAGGATGAGAGAAGGTGATGAGTGGAAAACAACATTTAAAAAGAATGGAGGGTTGTAAAAGTGGCTTGCTATTCCATTTGGCTTGACAAACACCCCAAGTACTTTTATGAGGTTGATGAATGAGGTATTAAAATATTTTATTGGTAAGTTTGTGATTGTATATTTGGATGATATATTAGTCTTCAATAAAACTGAAGAAGAGTATTTGAGGCACTTAACATTATTAATGAGAAGATTGCAGTGGTAGAAGATGTCGATAAATCTGAAGAAATCCTCTTTTATGAAGACATAACTTATTTACTTGGGTTTTTTAATTTCTTCAAATGAATTGAATATGGATCCAGAGAAGGTGAGAGCAATCAGAGAATGGCCATAGCCAAGGAGCATATTCGAGGTGAGAATATTCCATGGATTAGCAAGTTTCTATCGGAAGTTCATTAGAAATTTCAGTGGTATTTGTATGCCAATATTATATGTGATGAGAAAGAGACACAAGTCTTTTAAGTGGAAAAAAGAAGCTGAGAAAAGTTTCAGGATATTAAAGGAGAAGATAATAGAGCAATCGATTCTGGTCTTGCCATATTTTGGGAAGACATTTCAAGTACGATGTGATGATAGTGGAGCAGCAACTGGAGCAGTCTTGAGCCAAGACAATAGTCTTGTTGCATATTTCAGCAAGAATTTGAATGACACCAAGAATATGTAATCCACATTTGATAAATAATTTTATGCAGTAATTCAAGCCTTAAAGAAATGAAGGCACTATCTTGTTCCAAAAGAATTTGTTTAGTACAACGATAATCAGGCTTTACAATTCATAACTAGATAGGAGAAGTTAAATCGAAGACATGCCAAGTGGATAGAGTTTATGAAAAAATTCACTTTTGTCATTAAACATATTTCTAGTAATGCTAACAAAGTTTTTGATGCATTGAGCAGGAGATGTCTTATTCTACAAGAATTTCGAGTGAAAACCTTAGGGTTCGAACACCTTAAGGAAATGTATTGTGATGATCCATAATTTAAAGAGGCATATGAAGCATGTGAAAATATTTTGCTTAGAGACATAAGTCAGTGGACAAAGTATCTGATTCAAGATGGATTATTGTTTAATGGTAGCCAGTTGTGCATACCAAAGTGCTCGATGAGAGAGAATTTGTTGAAGCAAAAACATAGTGGAGGTCTAGCAAGACATTTTGGCTATGACAAGACATTTGCACAATTGAATAACTCATACTATTGACCAGGTATGAGGGAATAATTGAAGCAATTTGTAAACAAATGTAAGATTTTCCAGTATGCAAAAGGAACGCGACAAAACACTAGGTTGTATCACCCATTGCCTATTCTAGATAGGCCTTGGGATGCAATAAGAATGGATTTCGTGTTGGGATTACCAAGAACACAAAGGGGAAGAGATTCCATATTTGTTTTATTTGATATATTCTCAAATATGGAACACTTTATCCCATGCTAGAAAACTAATGATGCAACACACATTGCAAATCTGTTTTTCAAGGAAGATGTGAGACTTCATGGGTTACCCATGAAGAGTATTGTCTCAGATAGAGACACTAAATTTCTTGGTTATTTTTGGAGAACATTGTGGAAGAAACTAGGGACGAAACTGTCCTTCAGTTCAACATATCACCCTCAAACAGATGGACAAAATGAGGTGGTAAATCAGAGTTTAGGAAATTTGTTGAGGAGTCTGGTCACTGAACATCATAGTCAGTGGGATCAGATTCTGTCACAAGCAAAGGTTGCATATAATGACTCACCAAACAAGAGATATTCCATTCCATATAGTATATGGAATGAAGCCAAAAGGAGTATCAGAGTTGATATATTTGGAGCAAAGTGAATTTAGAAGCATTGGAGTAGAAGACTTCGTTTTAGAAATGAAAAATATTCATAATTAGATGAAAGAGAAGTTGCAGAATAACAACAGTGAATATAAACGTAGAGTTGATCAACATAGGAGAGACCTTCAATTTGGAGTGGGAGATCAAGTTTCGACAGATCTTAGGAAAGAAAGGTTCCCAAGGGGAACATATAACAAACTGAAAATGAATAAAATAGGATCATGCAAGATCCTAAGGAAATTTGATGCAAATTCTTATGAGATAGAGTTGCCAAGGATGTGGGTATATCGCCCATATTCAACATTTCAGACCTGTACCCTTACAGGTAATATGACACAAGAGGATTAGAAGATCAAAAATACGTCCAGTGGGAGAAGAAGATTCCTATAGAAGAAAATCCGTAGATGGAGGAGTTCATAGATCGAAGGATTGGTAAGAAGACTAGGATGAAGACTTATTTTCAGTATTTGGTAAAGTGTAAAGGATACCCAATAGAATATGCGAGTTGGGTAAATGAAGAAAATATTTAGAAGCATGGAAATTCAGTGCAGGAGCTCATGGAAAAGAGTCCATGATTTTTTCTCCAGAGGAGTATGATGCAGGAGCATCATCATCAACATGCAAGTGGAGGAAAAATCAGCGCCCTAGCGTGCATTTTGAAGTGATTTTGAATTTTAGGATGGCATGTCATGTAAATATCTCGAAAGGATTTTAATTAAAGGAATTCTTAAATGATAAGAGGTTGAACCATCATGTGAGATCGATGGAGATTGTATTTTCTTTAATGTAGATAATAGTAGTACAGATTTGAAGCATTCTCTCTTATCTGTCTGTACCCATCACTTATTGTAATAAAGACTCATTCGTTGGAATATTTTACTTTGATAAGATAACACTAAGGTAGTCGGAGGGAAAAATCCATATGATCCCTTCTTGTATAAATATATGTATTGTATGCCCAAACGAGGTTGTTGTTGGCACAAGGGCAGACCCAAGGTTCAATGCTACAACAACGCGCCAATGAAGTCTCACCCGAGGTAGAGGCAGGGGTGGTTGCAGGACTCAGATGTCTGCAACCTTAGCTGGGACATAGATATGTGATTCTAACACTTAACAAAGCACTCAACAATTAACATTCATCAATATCCAATCTTTGTTACAGCGCAGTTAAACCCTAATTATAGAGTATTCAGATCTAATGTATTTAAGCACTAATCAAGTGTAGATAAGTCATATCTAACATCCATCCATATTATTAAGCACTAAGAATCAATAGATCTATCTATCATTCATCTATATTAAAGAACTAAGCAAGTAAACACATAAAAATATCAACATATCACACAAAGCATAGCAACACAACATGTACGTGATTCACCCCCACCCTGGGGATACATCCACCAACTCTTCTCTTCTTTATTATATTTGGTCAAGCTTCTTATAGGAACATAGAATCCAAGTTCTACTCCACAGAAGACAGGATATCTTCACGCACTCTCCCAGATCTTCCTTCTTCTAGCTAGGGTATAGCACAAAGCCTTCCCATAGTCTCTTACAATTACTTGCACTAGCCTTGCAAGCCTCACACAGTATGCACAAAGTACTTACAACTCTTGATCACATAGATCCAACTCTACCACTTAGAACTTTGGCCTACTAGGTTTCTCTCTTACATCGTCTAACTACTTATTTATACATTACAAAATAGGCCTAAACATGGGTAAACCCATGGGCTGACATCCCATACCCATTACATAATCTCGAATCCCAAAAATATCCCTAAAAGGGGTTAAGATCCCATGATCTCCACTTTGTCTTGCTCTTCTCCTTCGACAGTCTGTCAAAGTCCCAAAATTAGGTCAAGCATGACCAAGAATCCTCAAAACTTGGTCAAGGTCCAATAGGCCCCCAACACTCACCTGTGACTCGTCCCGAGTCACTCTGATATGACTAGTTCTTCTTCAAAATCCTCGATCTTGGCTCAAGATTCTTCGACTTGTTTTTGTGCCATGGCTTCCTATTCAGCGAACTCTTGTATGACTGCTTCATTGACAGGTCAGTCTAGGCATTGTTCAGTTGCAGTGATGACTTGCTCCAGTTCTGCTCCTCGGCCTTCGATCTATGTGAACAGTTGGTAAGCCTCATCCTGAACAGTTTGGAGCCTCTGAGTTACTTCCATAACTCTACTATGAATAGTGTGGACCTGCTGCTAGGAAGTGCACTACTCTTGCGATCGCTTCATTATTTCCACAGCTGACAGGGGCTTCAACTGCGCCTGTATTGTCTCTTCTTTTTGCTTCACTTCCTATAGCTATGAGTCAAGTGCCTTCAATTATGGATTCTCAGTGAGTCACTCATACGTTTGGGCACTATGATCACTTAGTTTCTTGCATTCCAAGGCAAGGAATTTGATTCGTCCAACTACGCTTCGAGCAGTTTCTTCTCTTTGATCCCTTACATCTTGTGGGGTGTCGGGCATGGTGTAGAGCTCTAAGTCTGCTATTCGTTGTTGTAGTTTATGGATAGCTTCTATGAGCTTCTCTACTTGATGTGTGACTCGGTCTTCTGCCTGTGGTTCTAATCCTGTCATGGAGTAGAGGGATCTGTTGACTGCTTCTTTCACTTCGAGTTTCCTTGTGAGCAACTGTTCTTTTTCCATTTGCATCTAGGCTTTCTCTTATTCAAACGTTTCCTGGAGAGAAACCTTCTCTTGTTTTTCAACTCTGTTTTGTTCTATGATTACGCCTTGCACTTGCTTCAAGGCCTTGGTGTCTTGTTCTATTTCTTCTTATGTGCGACGAAGGCGAGCTTCGACCACATCAGCTAGTTGGTGGAGTTGGGTTGTCTCATCTCCCAACACTATACGACTGGACTGAAGGGACTATTGTACCCCTCAGAATTCAACCTTAATTATGTCGTACATTTCTTCCTTCTTATCTTATTGTTTCTACATGATTTCCAACGAATTGTCATTTAGGGCTGCTATGATGAAGTCAAATTCATCGGTAGTGAGAAATTTCTTCATCTTGGTCACCGTGGCTTTTGATTTCTTCTGGGAAGAAGGTTTCGGGGGAGAATCCTTCCTCTTATTCAAAGGATCAACCTCGTCTCTAGGCGGTGTTACTTCGCCTGGCTTATGTTCAACTCCTTTTCCATTTATGTCTTCTACTTCATCATCACCCCCTCGGTTAGGTGATATTGAAGTAGTCGTTCCTGAGGCGCTGCTTAAATCTTGGACCTCTTCGGTCTTCTTCGTTTTGTCGGTACCGGGGTCAAGGGCCAACAGTTGTTGAATATTATTGAAGTTTTTTTTGTCGAGGTTGTGAGTGTTGTGATAGAGAGTCGTAGTGTTGTCGTTGTCGCTCATTTTTACACATGAAGTTGTATGAGCCCATGTTCATACCATTTGAATGAATATAACATAGAATCGTTGATAAAAAATATTTGGTATTATTGTTACTGTGTTTATTTGAATGAATAGTAGGTTTTTTGTTTAATTGCATTCTTTGTTATTACTTGTTCTTGGGTTATGAATGCATTAAATGGTTAAATGTATGAACCTATGAGAATTATATAATTTTCAATTGTTTTTCTTCTAAGAGCCCATGCAAGGAGTGCATAGTGTCTACAAGGCGTGCGTTGACAGAGTCTATTTTCACTCAGAAGCTCAAGAGAGATAACATGAAGCTTTATTTGCAAAGAGTGCAGAGGACCACGCAAGGTGTGCGTAGGCAGAAACACACTCAACGTCATATTGTTTAGGAGGAACAATTGAGTCATGTAAGAACTGTTGCAAAGAGTGCATAGTCACCCACAAGGGGGTTAAGTTGAAAGAAACATGTTGCAAGGTGTGCACAGGGTCAACATTTGGTTAAGTGTTGAAGAATCCATTTTGAGAGGTGCAAGGAGTATGTGAGAAGAAACATCTTGAGAAGATTAAAAGTTTTGATGAGGAAAAATCTCCAAAGCGATAGCGGATGGAAATTCTTCAATAGGGAGTAGCCCACTGAAAATTTCCCAACCAATGAGCAAGGCCCATTCATAGGAATTGGGATATTTCTAGATCGTGAGATCTAGGAAAGTTGCATGGAGGATAGTATTAGAGTCCTTCGGCACTCCGTGTATTTGAAGGTTTGGAAGTGTTCAAGGAACGAGATCTGAAGTCCCGAAGAATCAAAGTTAAAACGAATTCATCGGTATCAAGGAGGATACATGGCAACAGATCAGAGAGTTCATGAGATAAATCTTCGGGAAATTTTCATAGAGCAAGGAGAAATTTCTACCAAAGTCCCAAAGGTCGGAGTCAACAAGATTCATTGATAAATGGAGGGACATGTGGAGAGTGGAGATTTAATCCAAAGGATTGACACTCCTAGGAGAAAGAAAGAGACGTAGAGGAGCATTGACTCAAATTCATTCGAAGCGGGAACCAAGGGATGCATTTTAACCATCCATTGAGGTGACCATGTGGCATTCGATCTGTAGCTTCGGTTACAAATAACTTCAGGGAAAAAGTTTTTGGAATACTCGGAACTCCCAAAGTCAAAGTCCATAAGTGAATTAGAGTCATTGGTTATTGGTGAAGCCTGGGTCGTAGATTCTATCCAGGTCATTTTTTCGGTCCGAAGTTCAGGGAATTAAGAGTCATATGCACTCGGAACAGTCGAAACCCAAAGTCCCAATGGGGGTGAGAAAAATGTTGTAGCCCATGGACATAAGGAAGAAGGGCCTAACAGAGGATCTAGCACTCGCCATTCAAATTTACCAAAATCACAAGATAAGGCATGTGCGGGGGAATCAATCCTATGCTGGTAATCAAAGAGGGCATGTGCGAATCCATTTCAGGGTCTAGCAGGGGCCCGAAGAGTTGATTCGGCTCAGTCATTTAAAGATCCTTGATTGAGAGGTCGCGTAGCCATGGGAGAAAGAGGGGGTTTGCATCAAATATCCACCTTGTATTCCATGTGTCCTTTTTGAAGAAGGTGGTTCGGTGAATTTCCCAGTTCATACCAACCTTCCCAAACTTAAGGAAGAAGGCTCCATTTTGTTATAAGTAGAGTGATTATTTTCCACGTGAGGGTGCTAACTATGCTAGTTCACTATTTGGTAAGTCCTTATAGAATGGAAGTATACACAACCCAAATATTCCACCTAGGAGACAAAAATGATTTTAGACCATATTCAACATACCCAACCTTGAGCACAGCAATCATATTCAAGGGTGTAGGTATCTTAGGGCCTTGTCCTAACCTCCCTATAATGGAGTTCTTAGGATTTAGTGAATAAATGTATGAGACAAATTTCTTTGAATAATTAAAATTACGTATTCAACATGTTGTTACTCAATGTAAAAGGGTTGTGTTTATTTAACAAGGCCAACTAGGTTATTGATACTACTTGATGATGGGACCACATATGGTTATGTTTTTTCTAGTGAGAAACTATTTATAGAGGTGGAAGGTTATGTAATATTTTCATCAATTAGTATTTTTATTTGATTGGAGCTCTACTCAATTGGAGGTTCCCTCCTTGAAGAGGCATGTGACCATTCATTTCTTTCTCGATTACCAATATGAGGGTTTATACTCTATAGGTCTGTTATTCTTATTTCTCCTATTTTATTTTATGCAATTTACTTTCCTTTCGATATTACAAATAATTATTGTTTCCATTAATCAAGTATACTACATTATTTCTAATTAAAATTATTTTTTTATAAGACAAAACTTTCTCTTAAAGTTTGTGTACACATGACCTCCGTCTGATAAAAATTTACAATATAATTTGTGCAAATATGGCATGTTTTTGTTATAAAATGTCCTTTATTTACGCTCATTCAATTTATGAAATTTAACCACTAATCTCCCCAACATGGTTAAAAGGTGGCTCCTGTTATTGTGAAAAATTTATCATATAAATGGCATAGAACTGGCCCTATTGTGTTCAAACAATAGGCTTATTTTCTATTATAAAATGCCCCAAAATATCTCTTTTTATGGTTTAAATTAAACCCCTTTTTGCATGATATTTTTCTCTCCATTTGCATGGGGAAGGGTCTCTTACTGTGTAAAAATGTGTCCTCTATTTGAGTTAAAAACATTCCCATTCTTATTTAGTTACAAATAATAGTTTAGACATAAAAATTTGTAAAAGATATCTTTTAAATATACACCCCCTAAGAAAACAAAATAATACAATATCTCAAAACAATTGGTGTTATGGTTAATTCAAAGAGAATTGAGGGTGGTGTGGATGATTAAGGAGATATTGGGAAATATGAGGGTAGGAATATCTTAGTCAATATGACATTAACAAGGTTAAATTTGGTGGTTTCATGGGTAAACGAAAGAAAAAAATGAGACAAGACAACCTAGATGAATAGTTGATGGTCAGTTCATCCTAGGATAATATCAGGCTATCAAGGGTGAGACATATTTTAGGTACTAATGAGGTAGTGTGGGGGTGATACAATACCAAAGAAAAGGTGGAACCTACCACAAAATATAAAGGAGTGAAAGTATTGCAATGGAAAAGGAGAATGGATCGACTACTAGGTAATAATAGGGAGTAATCCAAGTGCCCATATCAACTTTTGTAAAGGGTAAATGGTGTAGGGTGGTAAGGAAATTGAATGATTTGTGTGAGTGTCATCGTTTCTTTCCATGATGATCTAATAGAATATGTGGATAAAATGAGAAATTCAAGACAACCAAGCCTTGTTAAATGGAGGACCCCTTATGTTTATGTGATATGATTCAAGTCAAGAGGGACAACTAGGATGAAAAACAATTGAAATATATGGGAAAAAAATACAATAAGATGACATGACCATGAAAAGTGATAATAAACACTAATACACACCTTGATATTGGTATGGTAAACAAGGATATTTTAATAACCTTTTCCAAATGTATAATAATATTATAGGTGAAACCCTTAAGAGAGCAAGTCAAAGAAAATATAAAGATAGGCAATGAGTAAGTAAAAAGGAACTTGAACAAATAGAATATAACCTCTCAAATATTGGATGACAAATTGACCATAAATCCAATCTAGATCCCTTATAACAATAAATCAATAGAATTATAATAAAACGTAGCGACGATGCCATTTAACAGATCTGGTGATCCCAAGGAAATACAACAACAAAGGAAATCCAAGATAAAGAAAGCAAAAAAGAGCATCTAGGAGGATACCAAACATTCTAGGGTAATATAATTTTTGGGTTATATACCCGCAACTATCACCAAATAACCCTAAGTGGTGTATAGAGAGAAAAAAAGAGGGGATTTTTTATTATCAAAGTAACAAAGAAGGGAAATGGATTACGTGTATACAAGGATGAAATAATGTTGAAGTAGGAGTAGTACATTACCATATAGGTAAGTTATGTTTTTTACTTTTTCAATGTATGTCAACTTATTCAAATATTATATTGTAATCGGTTCTAGTGATAATCATCATGGAAAGACAAAGGTTGAAGTATTTTTTGGAGAATCTGAATTGAAAAGAATGGTTGAAGAAGGTGGGTTTTTTTGGGGTTAGGAGGAGAATTGTTCCCATTATATATTATGTTCTCAATGATTGGAATGACTTATATTTGATGCTAATTCAAATTTGTGATGTTATATGGATGTTATGATATATTTGTGTTAATATAGACTCAACTTTTAATAAACTAGAACTACAACTATTGTTATAGCCAACTCTCCCCTGATTTTTTTGTACTTAGTAGGAATATTGAAGGTATAAGAAGTGAATCACATGCTTGATACTAGAACAACCATTCTCATCACACTTAGGGACAATTTGGTTTTGGCTCAAAATAGAGTGAAGTAAAAAGTATATCAACACTTAAATCACTCTTTTGAATAGGGGGTTGGGTGTTTCTTCATCTCCATTTTTATAAACATACATATCTAAAAGACAAAGGCCACCAAAAGATAATTCCAAATTTATATGGACCCTATCAAATACCGCAACACATTGGATATGTTGTATATAGATTGGCTCTTATGGAACACTCCAATATCCACCTAGTACTTCATGTGTCCTTTTTGAAGAAGGTGGTTTGGTGAATTTCCTAGTTCATACCAATGTTCCAAAACTTGAGGAAGAAGGCTCCATTTGGTTATAAGTAGAGTGAGTTTTTTCCACAAGAGAGTGCTAACTATGCCAGTGCAATATTTGGTAAGTCCTGATACAATGCAAGTATACACAACCCAAATATTTCACCTAGGAGTTAGCAATGATTTTAGACCACTTTCAACATGCCCAACCTTAAGGACAACAATCCTATTGAAGGGTGTAGGTATCTTAGGGCCTTATCCTAAACTCCCTACAAAGGGGTTCTTAGGAGTTTGTGAATTAATGTACGGGGCACATTTCTTTGAATAAGTCCCATTGTTGGAATATTGAGGGGGGGTTAATCCATATGAGAAAATTTTACCACATTAAATCACACAATATATAAAATTCAACTTTATCAACAATATATAATTTATGATTGCAATCAATAGTTTATGACTTATGCATTTAGTATATCATTACATCATAATCAATATCATTCATCAATTCATAATAAACAACCACGGATACATAGTACACTAGAATTTACATGGAAACCCAAATGGGATAAAACCACATAATACTTTATTATATATATCAAGAATACAGTCATAGGAAGAACCAACTTCCCAATTCTTCAGGACCAACTGGAAGGAGGATGAAATCATCTATTTACAGGTTCCAACTTGAAGGAATCTACAACTCCCTGAATTCTCCAGCTACAACTGGAAGGAGGTTCCAACCCCGTAGTTTACAGGATCCAACATGAATGAAGCTACAACTCCCTATATTCTTTGGCTCCAAGAAGAAGGAGGAGACGACCCCCTAATTTACAGGATCCAAACTGAAGGAAGCTCCAAATCCATGTATTCTATGGATCCAACCGAAAGGAGGCTACTGTTAGCACTCTGTAAAAAAATTCAACTGATAAAACAAATGACAGAGGTAACCTACAAACCAACTTTATAGCTGGGTACTAGCCTGATCAACTCAGAGAGGGCTCTCTCCCTCTAAATCCACTATAAGTGGAGACTATATAATCTTCATCTTTTTAGGAGTCGTTTGCTGCTCACTGGTGCCCATGGCCTCTGAACTGTTTCTTTTGTTGTAAACACTCGTCTTAGGAATTTCAACCATTAGTTTCTGAGGAGCTTGTTGTGTTTGAATTTGTTGCAGAGTTTCCTCCACTTGTTGTGTTTGAGTTGGTTGCAATATTTCTTCCATATCAGCATAGACTTCTAGGTTTGCTAGCTTATCAAAACCCTCAATAAGTTCATGCTCGTAAGGGGCATGTTTTTTAATCAATCTTCTCTTGGATATGATTTGGTGTGGATCATATGTTCTTCCCTGTAGCTGTGAAAAACTAAAATCTTTGAGATTTGATTGAATCTGAGATAAGAATGATCTAGTTTTGAAAATGAAGAGGCCAATGATGAAAGGGAACTTGAGGCTGGAGGCTTTGCACAATTTTCGAAAATGATTTGTCTTAGATATAATTATTTTCCTGATGAATTCAAGGGAAAATACTTTGGGGGTCATAAAAATAGGCAATAGATAGCGGGATTCATGAAAACCATAAACCCATATAACTGTTGAGTCCATGAATAGTACCCAATACCCAAATTTGTTTTGTGGATTTGGCTGTAGATAGCTCTTTATGTCATCCAAAAATATAGGTAGGATGGTGTTCAAAATAAAAATGTAAAATCTAGACATGACTTTGTTTATGAAGATGAGCAATGTAATCCTTTTACATTCTGTTGATATAAAGGATTCTTCAGAAAATTCTCTCTTATTGGTTTCTAGGAAAATCTTCAGCAGATAGGTGTAGTATTTGAAATGCCTTAGAGAGATAAAATTCACTAGTTGTTTATGGATATTATCAGCTATGAATTGATCAAAACTGATGCAGACTGACAGACCAAACTTTGACTTGAAAAAGGTCAAAAGGAAACCGAGCATGACCTAAAGAACATGTTTATTATTGTCTGGACCTAAAACTTGACTCAGAAGGGAACATACCCATTGGACTTCAATAACCATTATAATCACATTCATTGGAAAAGACAAACTCTCTGAAAGATGTTTTGGTTTGAAAAATGTCTATAAAAATAGATCTCAGACTTCTGATGGACATTCTTTGTATACCCTAATTATATTTTATTCATTGAAAGATTCAGACATTGTGCAGAAATACTCTGGTATACCGAGGGAATATCGAATTCACAGACTCTCTACCCTAAGCATGACCTCAAACCCTTATTTATTTATGACAACCTTTTCTTCATGTGAATATTGTTCGGCACACCAACTTATAAACTCGGGAAAGGGAAAATCAATTTTTGAAAGTATAAGGGACTATGGTGGCCTGGACTACTTCAAGGAACAATATAGACCTTCCTGCATTATGAGAGAGGTTTCTTATGGACACAGAGATGGGAGCAATGGTGATTTCGATATCAAAGACGTCTGAATCTTGGTCAATTATGGGTTCTTCATTCGTCACAGGTTATTTCCCTATTACTGAAGTTATGATAGGATCCATGGTTGCGATGAAAAATACCTGGAAATGAGTGGAAATGATGTGCAATTGACATACTATTGAACTGTAGTTGAACGAGGGTGGTTGTGCTAAGTTTCAAATGGTCCAACATTCGAAAAATAATAAAATAACCAACTTCCCTTTTATACTTTTCCAAATTTCGGGGGCGTGAGGAAGTGGTTTGGGTCAACCCTCTTTTCATCTTGAAATCTATCTGGTGGTGCCACGTATCCCCGGATGAGAAACATGGTTTAGATTTCGGCCCGCTTTCCAAAATTATCCTTCGCGCAATTTCTCCCCCCAAAATCATCCTCAACCGTTGATCTGGAGAGTTCATGATCTACAACTTGTCAGGCCCCACCACTTAGCGCTCCCTCCAGTGTTAGTTGTTTCCTTCCATATTTATCCTTTTCTCTAGTTTATCAGGCTTCCAAACCGGTTTAGTGTCTCACTAGATCTTGAAATCTTGATTTCACACAAAAACTTTAATGGTGACTAACAACTACAACCCCCTTTCCTTGCACTATCCTACCTCCATGAAGTATAAGTGTAGACTCAAATTATCCCTACCACTGATACTGTCACTGCCACTATCTCATCAACCTATAATAAACCTCTTATCCAACATGTCACTATCATTGTCACATCAACTTGTCACTATCATTGTCAGAACAACCTTTCAGTGTCACTGTCACATCAACCCATCACTATCACTATGTCACATCAACCTGTCATTGTCACTTTGTCACATAAACTTGTACTCGATCAAGAATAAAAAATGTACCAAGACCTATACCATACCATGCACCAAACCTCAAACATGTGCCATATTACTCACGATATGCTTCAACGATAAGTCATAAACCATGTGACCAAGATATATTCCAGCGCATCCAAGATATTCCTCAAGCATATACCATATAGTAAACCATGTGTCAAGTATCCAAGATGTGCCAATGTATCAATAATATGCCTCAAGTATTCATAATAATAACCAAGATCATATACCAAGTATATGCCTCACACATGTGCTAATCATAACAAAGACATTATTCTAACAATGAACCATAACAAGAATGTGCCATACCACCCATGATACGTGACTCAAAACTAACACATACAAGCATACCTTTACTTATGAGGAGCACCTGGTGCGTATCATCTCAGACAAATAGACCAAGTTGGTGCATATCATATTCAACAACCAAAAGACAACATCTTCTTCAAGACCTTTTTCACAGATCTGCGACTTGCACACTATCAACCTGTGAATGTTCGTGCCTTGCTCGATTAGGACCCGTGGATAACTTTAGAAATATAGTAGCATCATAATTTTCCCTTTGCTTCACTTCTCTACCTTATAATTCTCTACCTCATATATGATACAAAAATATTTACCAAAAGATGACTTGAAAGATAGATAGTCATTGAACTTGTGTGTATACTTATGATAGACTTCTTTTGGTGTATTTATACTTTTTCAAACATCTTTTGTACTTTAGGGATTTCTTGTTACAACCACTTTAACCTTTAGTTAATGAATTGCAACCATTTAGGGCGAGTCTTAACTATTATTTGGGGCTTCCAACTTCATGAGGGCATATCTCTTCAACCATGAGGAACCACGTGACATACCACCTACCATTGGAAATGGAATGATGTGAATATCCATATATAAATATGTTACATGAATTTACACTGTCCTTCATCCTCTTTTCCCTCGAACAACTTCGGGCTTCATGACCATACCTATGGGGATTCTCAACCACTTACCAATATTTCCAAGGCTTATTCTAGAGTTTACTAGGTTTGAAATCAATGCTTCTACAGTTCATCTAGAGTTGACATCAATGGAAACTAAATTTACAACAATCTCCCCCTTTGGCATTGATGGAAACACCCATACTCCACCTATGACAAATTATCCTCGTGTTTCTCCCCCCCTTTGACATCAATGGAAAAGGGTAACTCTCTTTGGGGCTTCTCCCACTGTCTTCATGATTCTGATATTTCTCTTATGTCTTGATATCAATAGAAAAGAGTGACTCCCCTTGACAGTATACCTTCTATGAACAATATTTTTTTGACTTCATGCGCTCCCCCTATATTCATGATTCTAATATTTTCTCTTATTATTTCATTCTTTCTCTTCCCATTTGAAATAAGGGTAACTACTTCTGACGATTTCTCTCTGCCTGACCTCTTTTGTAATATTCCATGTAGATCAATGTGGGGCTTCTTGCACTTGCTTCCTTTCCTCTGTTTCCATGCTTCTCGCCCATTTGTGCTTCCTCTTGTAATTCATTGACATATATAAAAAGCATTCAAATATACTTTAATTAAAATCTTGTCATGTCTTAATTCTCAGGCATCAATGACCATATCATTCAACAAATTCCTTATGACGATATAGCTTTTGTTGATAGTTTATCTTCCCCTATTTTGTTGTTCCTTTCACTGCTTTCCTTCCCATGACTAACTGATTCCACCTATCAATATTATTTCATCCAGTTTCATATATCTATCTAGACCTGTCAAATATCTTATGTATCCATCTCTGTCCATATGTCATAAATTTGTCCATGAATCTGATAATCAACTGCACACAATGTTGATTCGTTTGTCACTTTATCATTCTAAAAAATTCTTCGAATCTTCTGCAATTGATCACTACATAATCCTTCTTTTCAAGTTGTATATTCAATCTATAAATCAAACTTTACATTTCTGGAACAATCTGTACTGAAAATATCCCTGCATGAATACATATGTGGAATATTCTATACAATCATGAACATATTCCTCATAAGTGTGCCAATGATATTATGTTGATACTTAGAACACATCACCAAAAGACTTCATCATCCCTTGAAATCCGACCTTCTTTACTTATGATTTCCTCTTAAATTTGACTTGTGTATCAAATGAATGTATAATGATATGTATTTATACCATTTATGTCACTTCCTTTTAACATTAGGGCCGACCTGACAATTTCTTATTTTGTAATTCTTTTCTTTAATTATCTTCAGGGCCTACATGTACTTCCTTCTTCAAT
>JZKD02S0485608.1:4484-30012 GCA_000966675.3 Picea glauca | reverse complement strand
TTTCTATGCACGATGGCCTTTCAACATACTATCTCACTAGTGTAAGTCACGTTTACATAATACATTGTAGTTCATAGGGATCAAAACTTGGGGTGTTGCATCCCCCTCCCTTTAGTTTTGCATCGTCCTCAATGCACAACATAATACCGATGTTCTTAATATTACAAAGTTAGTCTCTCCATCCTTTAATACACACAGGCACTCTAGCCCAAAAGATCATATACATAGGCACTCTGACCTAAAAATATACCTAAATAGGAACTCTGACCCAAAGCATGCACAAGGATTTTATAATTTAAATTTCTCGCAACAGTTCCAACAAGGAAGTTCTCATTCGCCATCAACCTCCACATCCAAAGGAAGTGTATTCCCTTGTCTTATCTGCATTCCTTCATCTTGTACCACTTCTCTTCAAGGAGTTAGTTCACTTAGCCATGGATTCTCAAAGTTGTAGCTCCAGGAACTCCAGCTTCAAAAAGTCCACTGGACTTTCTTCGTTCCATATCCTTGTCATTGAATTTGATTATCTTATGGAATTATTCTCCTTAAATTTCCAAATTCAATAGTCAAGATATCAACTTCATTACATACATACAATCATCTTGAGATATCATCATAACAATTTCACTCATTAAATGCCAAATATGTTTTATACAGGAAAACACATTTTCCCAAGCATGAGCTTCTTGATCATAATTCGTTTGGATCTTGCAATAGTATATATCAATATTTATTTTTCCTTACAACAGTACCATTCCCAATACCATTCTTCCTACAATTTTCCCAACCTTCACTTAGTCAAACCAACAATTAGCATATCATAACAATTTTTAATTATAAATTTCCAACTATATTTTATACAAGAAAATAAAATTCCCTAGGAATGAGGTCTTTTCTCATAATGTTTGTCTCTTGCAACAACGTGCATTGGTATTATTTATGATCTTACATCCTTTCTATATCCAATAACATTCTCCTTGCAATTTCCTTAATTTACATGCAACCAAACAGATTGTCAGTGATTTTTAAATTCCAATTTCCAAATATGTTTTATACAAGAAAATAAAATTCCCTAGAAATGAGGTTTTTTCTCATAATGTTTGTCTCTTGCAACAACATGTATCGGTCTTATTTATGATATTACATCCTTTCTATATACAAGAACATTCTCCTTGCAATTTCCTTAATTTACATGCAACCAAATAGATTGTCAGTAATTTTTAAATTCCAATTTCCAAAATCATTTTATATAGAAAAATAAAATTTCCAGACATGAGATTCTATGCATAATATTTGGCTTTTGTAGCAGTAGAGACTAGTCTTCCTTATGAGATTACATTATTTCCATATCCAATATATCTCCACCTACAATTTTCCTCAACCTTCACTCGACGAAACAAACTATCAATATCATGCACATTATCATCACATTTTTGTAACATTTTCAACAACTCCAAAGAGTGATTTCAAAATTGTAACAAACATAATTCACTCACCAACATCTAGTATTCATATTAAATATAATGCAATTATCCCTCATTATGCATTTTCAACACCACGGTCTTTTTATAATGCAACAACTAATTACCAATAAAATAACAATCGTTGTGCCAATACCCATGGTCAGATCTACACAATGCATCCCTGCACGGACTACATAATACAACATATTTGTGTCATGAATTCCACCATGGTGAGTTGGAAGGTATAGCCAACACCTCAACACGTCATCCAAACTCTTCCCAATACTACCGGACTATTTGGATACCCTCCTCTTCAACCCATACACAACACAAGGAAACATAATTCCTAAGTGCTCTTCAGTTTCGACAAAGAGGTTGCAATTCAAACATCAACTATATAGGGAAAACCATTGAGCACTCACATAGCGCTATATCCCTTCCATATCGAACCATATCATGGTATCACACATGAATCTCCCTTTGGGTATTCATTGATATAGCAGGAATATGTCTCCTGACTTGACCTGGTTATTCTCTCATAACCAATCATAAACACAATATGAAACTAACATTTTATCTAAATGCATTCTATCATAGATAAAATTTACATACCCCAAGCATTCCTCCATTAGATACCAATTTAAATCTTGAAAAATTAACTGAGGGAATTCTTTACCTCAATTCCCTTCAACATTTATGCATCAGAAGCAACCAAATGCATACCTGCATGGATGCTATCAACCTACTTATTGCTACTTGATCAACTGGTATTTGTAGAAGCTCGTAGGATTCCTCCTGCATGATTTTGATCACCATTACTACCATCCTCATGGGTATTCACATATATGGAAGTCATAAGCAACAACAACATCCACATCTTTAACCATGATATATCATTGTTCCTGAACCCATAATCCATCATTAGTCATACTCAATTTTCATAGCATAATTATTTCTCATATATAACAACAAACTATTATAAGTCCACAAGAATTCCATATAGATATCCAAGCATGTACATATGCACAAATTCATACCCATATATGCCAAACATTCACTGTCAGCATGCCTACTAACACATATGCATTCTAAATTCATTGTATGCATCATGCACTCTAGTGCATTTCTGTTTCAGTTCACTTATTTATTTATTTATGTTGTATCTAGTTGTCCTTGAATTTATTCAGATCCTTGATGCCTTGTGTACTCCCATTCAACTCATATATGTTATTGTTCCTTGGTTTGAACACTTTCCAACCAAGTTCCACTTGGCCATTTTGTAATCCAACCAATGTGTTCTATTGGAAACAACTTATCTTAGGAATACATATCCAAACTTTACCTTTATGAATCATTACTACACCTTAGAATGAGGTAGCCCACAACATTCCATCACTCTTCTACCACAACATCCTTGAATCAACTTAACCATAATCATTCCACATCCCTATTATTACTTCTATTTATCCATTGGATTTTCCAATTTTGGGAATAGTTATCCTCATTTCTTTTAACAATTCCCTATGAAGCCATATTTATCCCACTCAATACCATTCCTGATGGAAGTCTATTTTCACCCAATGGCACTTTTCAAGTGAAAGAGCCTTAATTATTCTATCCCTAATTTATTTGCATTGGTATCATGCTTCCAATGTGAACTCTAATATCATAAGTAGCTTTCTTTCTCTGAGTAATTTTAGACAAGGTAGCTAATTAATAGCTAGAAAAACCTTCCTAGACACTCTTGTTCTTGGCACATAGAGATGATTCACACCTCACCTCCTAGGCTCCTTGTTTCACATCAAGGTTGCAACTGTCTACACATATTTACATTCAAGGGTATGGAGTCTTACTTTTTATTTCTATGCCCATTAAGGGCATTCTTCACCAAATGACTTCATGTCCTATGTGAATATTCTCTCTATTGTACCTGCAATTCAATCAGATTCTATAAGAGTTGACTAATAATTCTTTTGCTCCATTCTTCTTAAGTTCTTTGTCCACTTTTCATTACTTTCCCTGTAGCTATTTATTGCTTCAACCAACTTCTACAAGCTATGTCATATTTCTATGACTTTGATATCCAATCTTAGTATTGAATTTATCTGATTATACCTCTAATTATACACAATGTGCAAGCAATTATTTTTGTTATAATTATGCATATTATAAACATTTTTTGATTAATGCTACATGTCCTTCTCTTTCTCAACTTATGAAGGATTATATCATAATTCTCCAAATTATAATAATTAAAGGTTATTATTCTCTAAAAAATCTTTCTAATAACCATACCCATGCCTCATTCTGATCTCCGAGCTAAAATTTATGGCTTCCTGAAAAAACCATGTTCACCCCATTTGTTCATTTTCTCCACTGGTGTAATTTTATTGAAAGACCAACCTCTGTTAACTACATAAGAAAATATGTCAGGAACTAGAGAAAGTTTTGTACGAGACACATATAATAATAATGACAAGGAATTCATAACAATTCTCAATTTTTTAATTTGGTGCTCTAGTCAAAAAAATGCAGCAATATGGAAATGCCAACTTTGTCCCTTTTCACCCCTTTTTCCAAACTTATAATTTTTAGCAAAATGAGCTATCTCTCAATCTGTGCAGTTCTGGAAGAATTTCACTAAACCAAATCTGTTTTTCTTGATGAGTATATAAAATGTTATGTAAATAAAATTTTCCAATTTTGTGATCTGAGGTCATTTTTTCTCCTTTGAAAATATAAAAAATCCTTAGAAAGTGGCCCAGAATAGTGGATTTTGGCCTATTTTAGCATCCCCATGCCAATCCCCTTAGAATTTATGAAATTAAGTCATGGGTTATTTATGTTGGCCCTTGGTCATGTACTAAGGAAGAAAGAAAAGATTAAAGAAGAAGAATGACAAGGTACAAAGTGCGTGGATGTCACACAAACCGAGGAGGGGTCGAAGTGGTTAAAGAAGCTGAAAAGAAGGAGCGAAGTAAAGGAAAATTGATTTGTTAAAAGAGAAGACCAAGGAAGATAAAGCAGCAAGGAAGATGAATCATGGATAGGTCAGCAAGCGAAATAAGAAACTAATAGGTGCTTTGGAGAACCTCGCGGAGAAGAAGGAAGAATAGGTTGGCAAAGTCCTTAAAATGCGGGTTATGGGGACCTAGTGTTTTGGTACCTAGGGTTTTTTCACCTGGAATTTGGTATAGGGTTTCTAAGAGGCATGGAATGATAAATTGAGGTCTAGAATACTTGACAGAGTTGTTGTTGTTGGTGGTGACATAGAGAGAGTGAGATGTAAAAGTATTGTGTCTCTGAGCATTCTTGTAATCTAGATCTTCAGCTGGGTGTGAACATTGACTCTGTAGTTGGGTGCACAGGGTTGGGAGATCAAGAGGAGAGATGGAGAAGGATCTGTAGTTGAGTGTGAATATAGAACTATGTAATTTCATCTACCTTATAAATAAACACAGTTCGACGTAGCGCTAGAGAGAGGGTGAACCACGTAAATATCATTGTTCTATGTGATTGATGCTATGTTATTTGTTATCTTTTATACTGTGATTGCATTATTATTTCCTTTACTAAAGATAGGAAGATATAACTAACTTTGTGAAGTTGAACAAAATATTGTTAAGAATCTCTAGGTTATTTTGCATTGTTCTTTTGGATTCATCTTGCACTTCCTCTAGTTGTAGACACTTGTGTCCTGCAACCCCCCTATTTCTAATTTGGGTGAGACTTCATCTACTTTGCAGGTGTTGTTGAAAGGGATAGTAGTTAGGGTTTGTTGGTACGTTGTTAGAGTTCAACCCTGGGTCTGTGCCTATGCCAACAAATGGTTCCATTGTTAGGAATGAGATATTATTGAGGGAATGTCAAGGTGGTTCCTATCAAAGACATATATTTATAAGTGGATATAAGAACATGAAAGGGACTTCTCCGAAGCTCATAACAAGAACTCTAACATTAGTACAAAAGACTAGTTGGGGAGGTACATATTTATTGATGTGCACAAGATTTTCTTTGTTGGATTTCATAAGAAGTTATAGGAGTGGTTAGCTAGATTAGTAGACACCCAGTTTGAGATCAGATCTATACCACCTGTGGTTTGGACGACAACACAGATTATGAAAGTAGAGAATCGATAACGTTTTGTCTAGAGCGGTGGATCTCTTATTTGATAACATTATTGGAGGATACATCACTACATTTTCTATTGACGGATTGGAATCATATAGCCAAGGAGAGAGATATTTCTTCAAGGGACCTACAAGAAAGTTTCTACACTTTTTAATGTTAAATATTAAGATGCTATTACATGAGAAGAATATCTTGAAGATAGAATGATTAGCTGAATTTTAAAGAAAATGTTCAGGAATTTAGACAATGACAGTGACGTAGAGGTTGGACATACACGCAGTGGCAGATCATTCAGAAAGGTTCCTCTTGCGAACCTATTTAAGTAGAGTTACGAGCCATTGGAACAAGACGAATATTTCTATAGTGGAGAAGAAGCAGAGAGATCAGACGAAGAGTATTCAGAGTTCACAAGGGCAGAGGAAGTAGAGACTGAGGAACTTCACCGAGAAGAACCAAAAACTTCAGGGACTGCACCTATTGTCAAAGTAAGTATTATTACTCTTCCTTTTTGTTTAGCAGCATTGAGTAACCAGAGTAACCAGAGTAATACGAGAACTCAAAGAACTGTTACAAGCAATTTAGTACATACTCAGTCGAGAAAACAAGGAAGATCCATGGCAAATGAAATGAGGTTACCCATTTTTAGAGGAGATGGATCTGAGGATCCTGACTAGCACTGGTTTCTATGAGAAGTTGTATGGAGCACTAATCAAGTCACCGATGAAGCTATTACGAGAGATTAGTTTAGCAGGACCTTGAGGGATTGTGCATTGAGTTGGTATATGAAATTTGTTACAGGATCTATACATCCTAAGACAATGAATGACATTAAGACTGTGTTGAGTGCAGAGTTCAAGAAGCCTAAGTCAGAGTCGCGGTGCATTACAGAGTTGAAGGAAATCAAGCAGAAGGTGATTGAACCTATTTGGGAATTTGATTAAAGGTTTAGGACCTTGACAGGTCACTTAAGTTTTCAGATTCTAGATGAAAAACATAAGGAATGGTTAAGCGTTGTCCTCTTGCCACACATTAGAGTTACTCTGATGCAACATAAGTTTGCTTTGCAGGATGAAGCATTAGAGATTGCCATGAAACTATAATTAGCCCCTGTAGGACAATCCAGTCTAGGTATGAGTCAGATTTTGAATAAATTAACTAGTTTATATTTATGGGTTGAAGACATGAAGAAAGATAAAGGAAAAGAGAACAGAGAAGACATCTGGTATATCCTATGTAAAGCAAAGGGCCATGAAAAAGATCAATGTCCCTTATTTAATGAATAATTTTCCTCTGGAGCCCCTAACCCTTTGAAGAAGGATACTTTACCCTGGTGCGAGGTATGTAGAACTAGACATCGCCCTGGTGAATGCTATTATATGCATAAATATGTCCAAACACCCACCAATTTTTATTTTACATTCTGCAAATCTATGGGGCGTTATGAGAAGGACTGTAGGGCTTATGACCTCATGCATGAAATATCAAGGGATGCATATAGAATTCAATTAGAACTATAACAAGAAGGAAATGTTGCATAGTTCAACTCCATAGGAAGAGGAAACTTAAATCCTCGTGGTGGGTTCATAGGAAGAGGACAATGAGGAGTCATGGGTCGAGGTCAAGGTCAGATTGTTTACTATAATTTCTCCAAGTCAGGTCATTTGGCTAGGGATTGTCAGAACCCTTGCACTACTTGAAACTACTATAATTCATTTGACCATGTCATTGAAGACTGTCTAGTATTGTTATCTAAACTTTAGGACAGACGAGGTGGAAACCAACAAGTCTAACTAATATTAGTTGAACCTCACAGTGAGGAACCCATATTAGTTGTTATTACTAGAGGAGGTGTTGTTACAGGAGAAGATAGGGTGACTCCAAAAAAGACTACAGATGCATCAGGGATCAAAAGAGATTCAGAGAAGGCGCCATTGTTTGATCCAAGGAAAGAAAAGCATACTTTCGTAGAAGCAATGAGAGAATTTGTAGGAGAACATGATTATTCATCTATGGAACAACCAGAAGTAAAGGAATGTGATATGCCTCCATCATTCGATCAGTGTGTCCCACTTAGGTAAAGAAAAGAGGTAAGCAAGATTGTGGACTTCTGTTTACTTGCATTAACTTGATTAAAGATGAAAGAGCTATGCAAGATCTACAACACCTGATAAGACAGTATGAAATCAGAAGAATAGATCCTCTTATGAGTAGAGGTGTGAATCAAGTATCTAGAAAAAGGAGGACAAGCAAGGAATTGCACCTTAGTTCTTAGATTGGAGACTACGACGTGGACTATGTGGTCCTCGACCTAGGATCAGAAGTAAATGTTATGACGAAGCATACTTTGGAACTGATGGGAAAACCTAAATTTATTTACTCTCCTATTAGGCTCAGGATGGCAAATCAATAGGCGATTAGCCCCTTTGGAAGACTAGAGCATGTACCTGTAGACATAGATGTAGTGAGGACATTTGTAGACTTCGAAGTGATTAAGATAGTTGATGATAGATGTCCCTATCTTTCTAATGCAGGATCATCGTACAAAGCCAAATCCCAAGCATGCACCTAGCCAAAGGAATAGCTGGACACATAGATGGGAAAAAGGAGCACATTTTTATGAAAACGTTTTAAATTTTGAAATTTGAAGCATTAATGTAATAGATAGGAAAAGGCGTACTTACATTTATGTCTTGGACATATGAACATATCTGGAGAGATTACTCTCACCTGCTGGACATATTAGGCATTTATGTTTGTTAATGTAAAGTAGGTAGGTATGAATGTTAGATTAGACAATTTAGAAGCATAGGAGGGAAAATGGATATAGACACCCTCACCCTTGTATCATTGTAACTTTTGATGATCATTTGGAATTCATAAGTTGTAGAGCTATTGCAGAGAGCTATAGAGAAGAACCCATGTACAAGAGCACTTGAGTTAATATATGAAGCTTTGACTCAACTTTCATGGTCTTATGATGCTTACTGTTTACATTTGTTGAATGGTATGTTTACAGTTGATTTGTTTCTCTATTATGCATTTGTTCCAATGTTGCATTGCGTGTATGATTTCATGATGAATGTATGAAGTTTGGGAGAGGAGAAGAATGATTTTCAATTGTTTCTCTTCCTGAGAGTTCCTGCAAGGAGTGCAGTGAATGTCCACAAGGTGTGCATTGATGAGGGTTTGAGTTTCATCTCAGAAAGATCAGGAGAGGTATCGTTGTTCTCATACCAGCTGAAGTGAAGGTGAAACACTGAGTCGTGCAATCTGTGCGCAGGCCAATTGAAGCCTTGGATTTTATAAATCCAGAAGGAAGGTTGAAGGACCACTATTGCAAAGAGTGCACAAGGTCAGAGACTCAAATAACCAGAGGTTATTTGAAGATTTTCCACAAGGAGTGCAAGCAGGGATCCTTTTGGGAAACTTGAGTTTACAAGTGAAAGCTCAGGAAATATAACATCTTTGAAGTGTCCAAAGGGAGATGGAGATCGAAATCATCTCATAGAATTCAAGTTTAGGAGGGAGAACACCGAGTCATTTGGATAGGGGTCATTGAAGAGTGCATCTGGTGGTCAGAATTGTCCGTGGAGAACTCACGAAACCGCGAGGACTGTAGGATCCAAAGGAGCTGTAAGGTGGTTAGGAGTTGGATGAACCCACCACCTTGATATCAAGAATCAACGTGGACCGTTGATCGTGGTCTGTTTGAGCCATCATATCATTTTGAGGATTCGGGATTCGCAAGTTCAGAGTGCAGGAAAAAATCCTTGGTCACTCAAGATCCCAAATCGCGAAAGGGATTATCAGGTGTGAAATTTCATAATTTCAGTAATTCAGGGTTTGGAATACCGAAAATTCTTATGACAAGGAACCGGGACTCTTTGCATTGAAAATCCCAAAGTCATGAAACGCGGTGTGCCTTTGGTGTGGGATTTCGGCATTTTAGTTTTTCGGAGCTCGGGAAGTAGAGGAGGCATTGACTTTGGAATCAAGAGTTTCAAACTCTCGATTCGCGAAATCCCGAAGAGGGAAAGGAAAAATTCTTGAAAAGTCGAGGAGCAATAGTCGTTGACACCAATCGGGTTTCGGGACTCAAGAAGTGTAGTTGCATCATCAACACAACTCCCAAAATCATGAAGAGAGAAACGCCGAAAAGGTGGGTCCCAAGTCTCAGTCAGAAGGTATGTGCGGTGGAAGTAAAAGGACAGATCAAGCTTCGGCAAAAATCTTGAAAGGCCATTGATCTCCCATTCCATGGGATGTTGATCCCATTTCATCATTTTGACATTTCAAAGTTTGGGGAATCATAAGTGAAGAGGAACGACTATTGGTTTTTCTCTCAAAGTCCCGAAATCCGAAACTAGTGGCCAAAAAGGTGGCGGGTGCTTTTCGCATTGAAGGAGTCAACCTTCGTTGACATTTTGGATTTCGGCATTTGACAAGAGCTATGGAAATACATCAGGACTCTCCAACTCCCAAAATATGAAGTCATTTGTGGCTTAAACAAAGTGTTTGATTAACCCTTGGTGTGGTTTTTGTGAATATCCTGTGCGGATCTCGGCCCGAGGGCAGGGGGTCTGTGTCAAAGTGGTATCAGAGCACATGACAAATTCTTTGATTTATATAGCAGAGAGAAAAGAGGAAATTTTACAAGGAAATTTTACAACCATTCCACCAATAAGAAGAGATAGGCCAATGCCTGATCTAGCAGTGGAAAGAAAAATGCATGAGTTACGTGCCAGACTTGATGCTATGGAGACAACACAGAGGTGCATAGTTGACGCTGGGGATATCAGCAAGGATGAAAGTGAAAATGAAGCTGGAAATGAAGGTGAAGAAGTTGCAGTCGAATATGTTGTAGACGAATGCCTATTCAGGGTTTTTGCAAGGATAGGTGCCAGAGCAAAAATGGGCATCCCAGTGTACGAAGGCAACTTGGATGTTGAAGAACTTCTAGACTGGATTAGATCTCTAGACAAATACTTTGACTATGAGGATGTCGAGGAAGATAAGAAAGTCAAACATGTCATTACTAGACTTAAAGGGCATGCAACACTGTGGTGGGATCAACTGCAGGCTGAAAGACGCTGCAAGGGAAAACAGAAAATCAAAAGCTGGGATAGAATGGTTGCAAAGATGAAATCCAAATTTATACCCAGGGATTACCAAATCACTCTGTTTCGGAGGATGCAGAATTTGAGATAAAAGCTGATGTCGGTGAAAGAATACACTGAAGAATTCTACAGGATAAACATTAGAGCAGGTCATCGGGAAAGCGATGATGAAAAAGTTGTCAGGTACATGAATGCTCTGCGATATGACATTTAAGATGAGATGAGCTTGCTGAACATTTGAAATGTGGAAGATGCTTATCAGATAGCTTTGAAATTTGAAGAGAAGCTGAGCCAGAAGCAAGGTCAAAGAGGCCGAGGTAGAATTCAAGCCAGAGGAAAAACAATTTCCCAAGACATAACTCATAAACCTAAGGAAGAGGGAAAGAAACCTCAAACTCAACCTGAGAGAGGGGGAAGCTCACAAGGAAGGTAGTATGTTGATAGAAATACTTTTCCTCAAGCCAGAGGAAGAGGAAGAGGTAGAGGAGGTGAAGTGAAATGCTTTGTCTGTGGAAAAATTGGACATAAATCCTATGAATGTCCATATAAGAAGAAATATGGTGGTGAAACTCACATTGCTGAAGCTCAAGGACAGAATGTTGAGGCAGAAGACGCTGAGGGCGGAAGATCCTTAATGATGAGGAAAGTTCTCTTGAAGTTGGAGAAGGAGGCAGAGAACCCAATCCAAAGAAACAATATGTTTCAGACTGCTTGCAAAACTAAGGATAGGGTATGTAAGGTCATAGTGGACAGTGGTAGCACAGACAAACTCGTATCTACAAAGATGGTAGAAAAACTGGAGCTAGAGATTGTTGTACATCCAAGCCCATACAAAGTTTTGTGGCTACAAAAAGGACATCAGGTAAATGTCACTAAACAATGTTTAGTTGAATTTAAAATAGGAGAATATAAAGATGAAATATTATGTGATGTCATTCCCATGGATGTTTGTCATCTATTGTTGGGTATACCATGGCAATATGAAAGAAATGTAGTTCATGATGGGAGAAAGAACAAGTACACCCTGGAAAAAAATGGTAGGACTCACATGTTGCTACCGATTAAGAACCAAGAGGTGAAAATATAAATGAACAATGATGTACTTCTCATGAGTGGGAAGGAACTTCTTAATGAGGTTAAGAAGAAGGAAGACACACATTTTATTATGGTCAGGAAGACAAAAATTGTTTTGACCAGTACAAGGATAGATGATTTACCAGAAGAAATCCAGGAGTTGCTTGGAGAGTTTTTTGATATAGTAGTGGACGAACTACCTTGTTCGTTTCCACCTATTAGGAGTATAATCCATCATATCGATCTTATACTTGGAGCCAGTTTTCCAAACAAAGAAGCATATTGGTTGACACCAAAGGAAAATGAAGAAGTCAAGAGACAGGTCCAGGACTTAATGGACAAAGGACTGATTTGAGAAAGCTTGAGTCCATGCGTTGTTCCAACAATGCTCATCCCAAAGAAAGACAGAGGCTAGAGAATGTGTATAGACTTAGGGGAAATCAATAAAATTACCATCAGGTACATATTTCCATTGCCAAGGATGGACGAATTAATGGATTGCTTGAGTGGAGAATTTTTTTTTCAAAGATTGATTTGAAAAGTGGATATCATCAAATTTGAATGAGATAAGGTGATGAATGGAAGATAGCATTCAAGACGAATGAGGGGTTGTATGAATGGATTGTCATGCCATTTTTCTTAATGAATGCACCCAGTACTTTCATGAGGTTGATGAACAAAGTCCTGAAGGATTTCATAGGGAAATTTGTCATTGTATATCTTGATGATATATTAATTTTTAGCAAGACAGGAGCAGAACACTTAAACCATTTTGTTGCAGTAATGAGGAGATTACAGCAGGAGAAATTACTGATTAATATGAAGAAATCGTCATTTATGAGGACAAAACTCATTTATTTGGGTTTTGTTATCTCTGCAAATGAATTAAAAATGGATCCGAAAAAGATAAAGGCGATTAAGAATTGGCCATTGCCGAAGAGCGTGTTTGAAGTTCGAAGCTTCCATGATTTGGATAGCTTCTACAGGAAATTCATTCGAAACTTCAGTGGAATTAGCACACCAATGATGGATACGGTGAAGAAATGACACAAATATTTTCACTGGACGGAGGAAGCAAAGAAGAGTTTCAATCTGTTGAAGAAGAAGATCATTGAGCAACCAATTCTGGTTTTGCTAGATTTTAGCAAGACATTCTAGGTCAGGTGTGATGTGAGTGGATTTGCAATTGGAGCGGTCTTGAGCCAAGATGACAAGCCAGTCGCATACTTCAGCGAAAAACTAAATGAAGTGAAGGTTAATTACTCCACATATGACAAGGAATTCTATGCTGTCATACAAGCATTGAAGAAATGGAGGCACTATTTTCTTCTCAAGAAGTTTGTTTTGTACAGTGATAATCAGACTTTGCAATTCGTGACTCGACAGGAGAGGTTGAACCAAAAGAATGCTAAATGGGTAGAATTCATGCAAAATTTTACATTTATGATTAAGCATATTGTTGGAACTGCTAACAAAGTTGTTGTTGCTTTGAGCAGGCATTGTTTCCTTATGAAGAAATTCAGGGTCAAGAATTTGGGTTTTAATAACCTCAAAGAAATGTACAGGGATGAACCATATTTTAAAGAGGCATATGAGGCATCTAAGAATACAATTCTCAGGGATAGAAGCCAATGGACTGAATACATGATCCAGGATGGATTATTGTTTAGGGGAAATTAGCTATGTATTCCAAAATGCTCCATGAGGGAGAATCTGCTAAAGGAAAAACACAGTGGAGGATTGGCCATACATTTCGGTCATGAAAAGACATTCTCAAAGTTGAATGGCTCATATTTTTGGCTAGGGATGAGGACAGATGTCAAGAAATTTTTGGACAGGTGCAGAATTTGTCAGCACATGAAAGAAAAAAGGCAGAACACAGGGCTATACCAACCATTTCCCATACCTGAAAGGCCATGGGACGCAGTTAGCATGGATTTATATTGGGACTGCCAAGGACACAAAGAGGATATGATTCAATCTTTGTGGTAGTTGACAAATTTTCAAAAATGTCACATTTCATACCATGCTAGAAAACCAACGATGCAACTCATATCGTGAACCTGTTTTTCAAGGAAGTCGTCAGACTTCACGACTTACCCAGGAGTATCGTCTCTGATCGAGATACCATGCTTGTAGGGAATTTCTGGAGGACCTTATGGAAGAAATTGGGGACAAATTTGTCTCTTAGTTCAACATATCATCCTTAGATGGATGGATAGACAGAGGTCATAAATAGGAGCATGGGAGATTTGTTGAGGATCTTAGTGACTGAACACCACAGTCAGTGGGATCACATTCTTCCACAGGTGGAATTCGCTTACAATGATTCACTCAATAGAAGCACAGGGAAAAGTCCATTCCAAATTGTATATGGAATGTAGCCAAGGGGAGTTTCTGAATTGAAAGATTCAGAACAAAATGAATTCAGGAGTGCTAGTGCAGAGGACTTTTCATAAGGAATGAAGGAGCTCCACAACTGAGTTAAGGAGC
This sequence comes from Picea glauca, assembly GCA_000966675.3. Classification (NCBI taxonomy): domain Eukaryota; kingdom Viridiplantae; phylum Streptophyta; class Pinopsida; order Pinales; family Pinaceae; genus Picea; species Picea glauca. The sequence goes on along the minus strand of JZKD02S0485608.1, from coordinate 15,734 downwards.
GATTGTAGAGTTCAAGTCAAGGATACAAGCGGAGAGAAGATCAACACAGGTGATAACTTCAATTTGAAGTTGGTGATCTGATTCTTGTACATCTGAGGAAGGAGAGGTTCCCAAGGGGAACGTATAATAAGATCAAAATGAAAAATATTGGACCGTGCAAGGTCATAAGGAAATTTGGGGAAAACACATATGAGATTGAATTACCCGATGGGATCTGAATCTCATCGATATTCAATGTTGTGGATTTGTACCCTTACAGAGTTGAAGAAGCAGGAGAAGAGGAGGAACAGAAGGAAATTCAATGGACAAAAAAAATGCCTGTGGCTGTAGAGCCATAGATGAAAAGCATAATTGACAAGAGGATTAGTAAAAAGACCAGGAGAAAAGAGTATTTTGAATACTTGGTCAATTGGAAGGGACATCCAGTTGAAGATGCGAGTTGGGAGGATGAAGCAGAAATTTATAGGCATGGACAGACCGTGCACGAGCTCATGAATAATAGTTCATGAAAATTTTCAAGCGAGGGAGTATGATGCAAGAGCATCGTACAAAGCCAAATCTGAAGCATGCGCCTAGCCAAAGGAATAGTTGGATGCATAGATGGGAAAAAGGAGCACGTTTTTATGAAAACATTTTAAATTTTGAAATTTGAAGCATTAATGTAATAGCAAGGAAAATGCGTACTTAAATTTATGTCTTGGAGATATGAACAGATCTGGAGAGATTACTCTCACCTGCCTGAAGTACTAGGCTTTTAAGTCTGTTAATGTAAAGTAGGTAGGTATGAATGTTAGATTAGATAGTTTAGAAGCATAGGAGGGAAAATGGATATAGAGACCCTCACCTTTGTATCATTGTAACTTTTGATGATCATTTGGAATTCATAAGTTGTAGAGATGTAGTAGAGAGCTGTAGAGAAGAACCCATGTACAGGAGCACTTGAGTTAATATATGAAGATTTGACTCAACTTTCATGGTCTTATGATGCTTATTGTTTAAATTTGTTAAATGGTATGTTTACAGTTGATTTGTTTCTCTGTTATGCATTTTTTCCAATGCTGCATTGTGTGTATGATTTCATGATGAATATATGAAGTCTGAGAGAGGAGAAGAATGAGTTTCAATTTTTTCTCTTCCTGAGAGTTCCTGCAAGGAGTATAATGAACGTCCGCAAGGAGTGCATTGACGAGGGTCTGAATTTCATCTTAGAAAGATCAGGAGAGATATTTTTGTTCTCATACTAGCTGAAGTGAAGGTGAAGCATTGAGCCATGCAAGGTGTGCATAGGCCAATTTAAGCCTTGGATTTTATAAATCCGAAAGGAAGGTGGAAGGACCACTTTTTCAAAGAGTGCACAGGGTTGGAGAATCAAATAACCAGAGGTTATTTGAATATTTGCCACAAGGAGTGTGAGCAGGGATCCTTTTGGGAAGCTTGAGTTTACAAGTGAAAGCTCAGGAAGGATAAAACCTTTGAAGTGCTCAAAGGGAGATATAGATCGAAATCATCTCATAGAAGTCAAGTTCAGGAGGGAGAACACCGAGGCATTTGGACAGGGGTCATTGAAGAGTGCATCTAGTGGTCAGAATTCTCCGTGGAGAACTCGTGAAACTGTGAGGACCGTAGGATCCAGAGGATCTGTAAGGTGGTTAGGGGTTGGATGAACCCACCACCCTAATATCAAGAATTAATGTGGACCATTGATCATGGTCTATGTTATCACTGAAATTTCGTCTTCACATGGTGACAAGAACTCCACATGATAAAAACAACAATGAAGTCATTCATGGCACTGAATTAAGTTCACAGCATTCCAGAAAGGTCAAAAACTATACAAAGTAACCAAAAATTGAAGGGCGCTTTACAGTAGTAGGGTGTGCGCACGTATGCGTGGGACAAAAACGTGTTGCGCGCGCGTGCACGCACCCATGCGCGCCTGTCTACCCCACAGGTGCACATTCATGCGCGCCTGTCTACCCCACAGACGCGCCCTAAGGCGCGCGTTCTCAATGAATAGGCGCGCACACATGTGCGCCTTCCATTGAGTCGCCAATCTGTTCGCGGTCAATCTGTCAACAGGTGAACAAAATGGAGACCGCTCTGCATGCCTTGTTGGGTTCACCAAGGAAGAACATCTGTGGCAGCATGGGGTTAATAGGAAACAGAAAACAGAACATAATACAATCTAATTAATAGTTGAAAGCAAATAACAGTTCGAAAACAAACAAAAACATCAAACATGAGACAAGGGAGTCGTCAATGGTTCCGGGCTTGATCTTATTAGCGAAACCAGAGCACACGCTGAGGGCAGAGATAAGGGTTCCCTCTCCCTCTAGCGGAAGGTCCTTCGGGGCTCTCAAGATTGTGCTTTCCTTACAAAATGAGTAGAGCTGAAATGAACAGTGAAAGAACTCTGAGTTAGGCCGCTCATGGATGGCTTGTCAAAAGACTGAGCTCTGAATCTGGATAGCGTAACTTTGTTGGGAATTCTCTGCTGAAACAATGAGCCTTCACAACTATTTATAGCAATTTCCAGTCGGTCACGTAACCAGCTTCCGGTGTAAACACGGACCCGTTTAGGGTTCACTTAAGCCATAAATTCGTCGAATTTGCAGAGCCGACCCTGATCTGAGGTTCAAATCGTCTTCGGGGACCGTCCACAGGCGGTCGGGAGGCCGAATTAAGCAATTAATGCACCGTATTAGTAGATGCGTGGCTTTTTATGTGGACAGTCGCGCGTCGGGCGCGCGCACACGTGCGCAACACGTTTTTTTCCCGCGCATATGCGCGCACACCCTACTGCTATAAAGCGCCCTTCAATTTTTGGTTACTTTGTATAGTTTTTGACCTTTCTGGAATGCTGTGAACTTAATTCAGTGCCATGAATGACTTCATTGCTGTTTTGATGATGTGGAGTTCTTGTCACCATGTGCAGACGAAATTTCAGTGATAACAGTCTGTTTGAGCCATCAGATCATTTCGAGGATTCAGAATTCACAAGTTCAGAGTGCAGGACAAAATCCTTGGTCACTCAATATCTTGAATCGTGAAATGGATTATCAGGTGTGGAATTTCAGAATTTCGGTGATTTCGGGGTTCGACATACTGGAAATTCTGATGACAAGGAACTGAGACTCTTTACATTGAAAATCCTGAAGTCACGAAACACGGTGTGCCTTTGGTGTGGGATTTCGACATTTCGATTTTCTGGAGTTCGGGAAGTAAAGGAGGCAGTGACTTTGGAATCAAGAGTTTCAAACTCCCAATTCGCGAAATACCAAAGAGGGAATGAAAAAATTATCTAAAAGTCGAGGGGAAATATCCATTGGCATCAATCGGTTTCGGGGTTTTGGGACTCAAGAAGTGGAGTTGCATCGTCAACACAACTTCCAAAATTTCAAAGAGAGAAACGCCGAAAAGGTGGGTCCCAAGTCTCACTCAGAAGGTATGTGCGGTGGAAGTAAAAGGAAGGGTCAAGCTTTGACGAAAATCTAGAAAGGCCATTGATTTCGCATTCCATGGGACGTTGAGCCCATTTCGGCATTTTGGCATTTCGGAGTTCATAGAATCTTAAGGGAAGAGGAACGATTGTTGGTTATTTGCTCAAATTCCCAAAAGACGAAACTGGTGGCCGAAAAGGTGGCATGTGTGTTTCGCATTGAAGGAGTCAACCTTCGTTGACATTTCAGATTTTGGCATTTTCCAAGAGATGTGGAAATACATCAGGACTCTCCAACTCCCAAAATCCGAAGTCCTTTCTAGCTTAAACAAAGGGTTTGATTAACCCTTGGCATGGTTTTGGTGAAGATCCTATGCGGATCTCGGCCCAAGGGCAGGGGGTCTGCGTCACCCTGCGTTGTTGGGTATTCATTGGGTTTTCAACAATTTGATTGTTGTTGATCTAAAAAAGAGAAGAATGAAATTTGAAGGTGATGGCCTTAGGGTCATTGCACCCCCCGATCCTAATCAAGGTCACAGATACACAAAACCTATAAGGGAAGAAGACCACACCTATGAGCTAGAGAATATCTATAAACCGACAGTAGCACAACATGATTATATTAATCCTACAGTAGATGGAAATCTAAGTTGGCGAAGTGAAAGTGCATGCTCATCATATTTAGAAGAAGCATTAGAAAATTGGCAGAACAGAATGTATGAATTCTCTACACAGAGGTATGCCAGATTGACTAAAGTAGTTCACTAGATTGGGATAGAAGTAAGTAATCTTCATACATTTGATGGGTTGAATAATTTAGAGACATTTCTACTTGAATTTGAAGGAATTGTACCAATACAATAGAGGTTGTTGGCACTAGACGAAGCCTTGAAAGAAACACCAGTGAGATGGTGGGAATCTCACAAGAAGAACATCGTGGAATGGGTACAATGTCGCACCTTGTTTGCAATGCGATTTTCAGACAAAGATGAAGGTTGCGAAGTTCGATACACAGGTCAGTGTTTTCCTAAGAACCATATGCAAAGTTGTGAGGAATCATGGAGCAACATTCCTAAATAACAGTGGTTACATAAGTTCATTAACACACTATATACTACACCTATCAATTGGTATCTTCAAGAAAAACTGCACTTAGCCACTACGGATTGGTATGGTATGACCCATAACTTTATAGCTACATTCCTATTTGAAAGTCAGTACCCTATAGTAGATCAGGATTTACAAATTGTAAGATAGAAGGTCTTTGAGGAAGTATCTAACCTTCCTCTTGAACAAGAAGAAGATGAATGGACTACGCCTCTTTAGCTGTTACATGATTGTTATAATATTAATGTTGATGAAGATGATGATCCTAGGAATGTGAACATTTCAAAAACTAAAGGAAAAAGAGACATATAAGGGCCAGGGATTGAATTACCTTTTGTGGGCCAACCCATTAAAATTAAGAGAGTTAATATTGGAATAGAACAAGAACCTAAGTTGGGTAATGTTGGAGACTATTGAGATGATGCTACTATTAGTAAGATTACAGAACTATTACATGAGTATTAAGATTTGTTTCTGTTGATGGGGCTTAAATCCCTTGATTCAACAGTAGGAACCAAACCTGCCACTGAGGCCTAGTTATACTCTACAGTGTTTGGAGTGGAATGGTTCTCCAGATCTTACAATCTGGCCAAATTATCAATGAGCTTTTGTGTTTTCTGGTGAATGTTCTTCCTTTAGTTAAGACAGTTTTTTTAGTAATTTCTCTTAGTTGGGGTAGGTAAAAGAGATGCAAGCTAGTATAAACCAACTTGACTAAGATAGGACAAGACCTTTAACTATTGGGAAGGGGTCGACCTTGGGATAACCTGCTACTTGAACATGCAGACAACGATCCTATGCCAAAGGGGCTTAGTAATAATACTTTAATCGAAAGAGAATCCAACTGCTGTCTAAGAAAGCTACTTAACAAAAAGACAATGCATATATGATCAAGATCACGGTAAACAAAACAATTCATCTACCAAGACATTCATCACATAGAAGCACAATTCTTTAATTTCATCATTTAAAGAAAGGAACATTAAAACATTGCATCGGATAAGTTGACAACAAAATTAATTGCTCTTACTCATTTATTGCAACATTCATGAAACAAGAAAGGAAGTAATTCTTCTCCAATGCCAATCACATACATCTGATGAAAATAGTTTGTCTTTGGTCCAGAAGGACTTCTAAATTCATAGCAGCTTCAAAATAATGCTTAACAACCAGAAAGAAAATAGTTCTTACAACAAACCATCGAACATTATTAATTGGTTGAAGCCTTTATTTATAATCTCAAGCTTAATCGAAGTTTAATGGCTAAGTACAATTTGAACCAAACAAAAGTTTCCACGTGGCATTATCTCATAATAGTTTCTTGATTAGTCTACCCAGGATATTTATTTGAAAGGATGACTCCTTTCGTATTCATACCAATTGATGAACATTTCTTCACAAGTCTGGGCCCACAGGAATCTGTGTTGTTCCATCAGGGCCGCACATATCCCCCTGATGTCTGCTGCATGCGCTCGGTACTTTACCAAGGTGGAATTTAGCTATTAAATCACAGTTTTAGCTCTGATCAGGTGTTCTATGAATTGTTGCACCTGTCCTGACCTCGCATCGGCTACCTTTTCACACTCTTCGGTCCATAGGCAGTCTTGTTTGGAATACACCTTGAGAACGTCTCTTATGTTCATAAACTAACTGGGGGTGCCGAACTCGGGGAGCTTGATATCTTTCATTACTTTATTAATTTTATCCCAGTGCTTCTTGCACTTGGCATATTCTTCTTGGATCTCTCGATGTGGGTCCTGGGACATCTTAGTCCAATATTCTACAGATCTCTTCATGCGATCGAGGCTACTCTTTCCTATCAGCCAAATGCCATGTTCTTCCTTTTCTCAACCTTGTTGGACTGCCTCAATGTATTCAAGTCTTTCCATCACTTGCATTGCTCTTTCATGCCATCATTCCATCTCCTTGCATGTTGCGAGGGCCATGAGAGTGTCCTCTTGGAATTCAATTATATTTTCGGTTATCATGTTTCTTTATTTCTTGTACTCATTATAAATTCCCGAAAACTCACTCTTCAAATATGTTGTAGTCTATGTGGTGCCTTTGTAATACTTAACAAGATGGCGCAAGTGTTCCAGTTCCTTCAGAGTATTAGCTAGTTCTCTTTCATCCCTTCTAGCCCTATCTTGGGCAACATCAGAGAGGGCTCTTCCCATGCCTATCAGTTCAGACGTGTGAGCATCTGCTGTGTTAATCAAATTTTACTTTGTGGTAACCAAAATGGAATAGTCCACATTAATATTTCTCTTCTTATCAGTCCTTTGCACGATGGCCTTCCTCTTTTGATCATAGGAGATTGCATAGATGTCTGCTACCTCGTCTACCAACTTTGGTATCTATTGGTCACCCCATGTGAGCATGTTTCACAGGATATCGATGGTATATATTTGTTCAAGATCAGACTCTTGAACCTCCTCATTTTTCTCCGAAGGCCCGACCTCCTCCTGTTGTTTATCGGGGCCTGAGTATAAAGTGGAATAGATGTGTCGAGAGGGAGCTCAATATTTTCTTGTATACTAGTCGTGGCATCGTTGACGTCCTTCTGCAAGGACCTTTCTTCTGACTCGTCCAATTCTGACTTGTCCTTGAGACTACCTGCTCGGGTCTCCGATGCATCAGGCATTTCTGTGTCTAGGTATCTTTTAGCTCATTTTCCTTCTCGTGTGTCCTCTTGACTCTGAGCATTGGGGACAAGAAGTGTTTTTTCCTTGACTCCCTTTTCTTCTTCTACATGCATAGAGGTTTTCTGAGGTGCCTCCGGGATCTCATCATCACTGTATATATTTATGAACTCAGTCAGAGGGTTAGTCATACTTATTTCGACCGACACCTAGCCTAGCCCTGATTGAATCGTCACGATTTCCAGTGAATCGGGTGGCGACAATGTAGATTCAGGGTCATCTGACCCATTAACGTTATCGGGTTCTGTGAGCTCGGAGCCACCTACCCCTACTAGGCTCTCTTCTGGGTTACTGGTTGGAACACTTGATAAGAGGGCCTGATCATTCGATGCCAGATCCATCATTTGTTGAGCATGTTGGATCAAGAGTGTCCTTATTTCCAGCACACTCAGAGTTTCGAGAAAATTCCATTTCTGTACAGGGGCTTCCTGGGGAGCTTCCATTGTTTTGGCCAATTCAAATGTTACCCTTTCTTCCCTAGCCCTGATAATTTCTTGTGTTGATTGCTCCAAGGATGTCATTTTCTCTTCCCAACTCATGGCCTTGAAATCCGTTACTCTGGGGTTGGCCCTTCTTGCCACCACCTCATCCTAGTCTTGAGCGTTTTCAGTGAAAATTTCATCCTCAAACTGGTCATGGGCATAAGGATGATACTTGTGATATATGTTTTGATACCAAAACCTTGGGTTCATTCTTGCAAAAACATTTCGTTTGGATCCGAAATTCCAATTGACTTAATCCCTCTTGCTCGGCCTGCACAGTGTCTTTAACCTAGTAGAAGCCGATATGAAACCCATAGGGGATGAATTCTCACTTCTTATCCTTCACTAAAGTGGCGTTATAGCCCTGCAAGATAGTTTGATAACATATTTCCCCTAGTACCAGTCTGTCGGGGACATATATAGGTAGAAAATGTGGTGCTTCGGTGGCATCAAAAACCCTAATGTAGGTTTCACGCTCATCTAGGCACTAGTGACCAACTCTCTATATAACTTTTTTGGCCGCATCAGAGAGCCTTGGGCACTCTTTCTTGAATAGTAAAAAATGAATAGGTGCGATAAATTGATCGCAAATGAGAGAGTAGAATCTTTTATACCTGTTCTCCCACAAAATGTCAAAGTAGACATGGACCGGGAGCTCAAAAGTGCATCATCTCAGGTTCATCTGGACGAAGGCATTTCTTGCACAACCGATGTCCAATAGATAAGATGCCATGTAGAAGTCAGGAGTTTCTCCTTCCTTTGGATGTTGAGCCTATAGAATGCAAGTGTTAAGTTGTTTGGAGATGATAGCACGCCATTTGAAGGTTGTTCTGGAGATGGAGACAGTATCAGCCAAAGGCATCCATGCCTCCAAAAATCTGGAACAATCTGTCTCTCCATGCAACTGGCAAAGGAGAGCCATTAGATAGATATAAGGTTGTCTGAGGTTGGCCTTTGGGTACCAGCCAGAGTTTCGGTTGGTGAGTTTTTTGTCTTCTCTCCACCAGGATGCCATGATTTTTTTGGTGTCCGGCTTCTCGTAAAACTTCACAACAAAATCCATGCCCAAACATTCATCCAGGTCCCTGAGCTTGTAATAATTTTGGACTTCTAGTGGGAGGAAAACCCTCGTTATTTGACCATTATCATCATTGATGACACACTTCTGTGCATCAATGTGATCAACGAGCCATTTCAAAAGTTCAATGCAAGGGAAAACCAGAGTCCTACTCGCCACCATGTGTAGGTAAGACTTGTGGATGTTGACGGAGACCTCATCGTCCAGATTCCTTGTGTCAGGATCACTATGTGGGGCATATTCTGGGAATTCTTCATGCTTGATTTTCTTGAACAGGCCTTCCTAGTGCGGGAACATTTTCTTGGTCCCAATGTTCACCTCTGCTTCCCCAAAGGTTGGGGGATGAGCGAAGGATTCTTTGGTGATTGTCTTGATGATGGGCATCGGTTTGGAATTGAATTCCAATTTCCTTGCAACAACTGGGTAGTTTTCTTCGGAGGCATCATTCTTGCAATCAAAATCATTCAATTAGGGTCGGCATATAGAGTAATATTAGATCCTAATTTACATGCGAGGTGGAAACAAGAAAACCAGATTGGTACATACTTGTATGCTTGCTAAAATATGTTGCTTAATACTCACTATACCGTGGACGCCTTCTTCGGGTTGTTCATCTCGCTCCTCTGGATGTTCCAGACTTATTTACATGTAGAATGCTCTGGCTTATAATAATTTAGGATAATATAACAAGATAGAACTTACCAATCACATCAAAGCCGTTAATGTGAGTAATGGGTCGAAATTAAAAACTACTTACTGTTGGATTATTGAGGGGGGGGGGTGAATCAGTAATAATGTAATTATAATCTTTTTTCTTCAAATGTTATATCAATGTAGAATTATTGTCCAATAATGAGCAGTAATAAATAAACAATCACACACATGCACAATACACCAGTGTTTTATGTGGAAACCCAAATCAGGAGAAAACCACGAAATGATTTTTCTTATATGTCATGAAGAATTACATTCATTAGAAGCACCAACTTCCTTTGTTTTCCAGCTGCAACTGGAAGGAGGATCCAACCCCCTAGTTTCTTAGGCTACAACCTGAGGGAAGCTCCAACTCCCCAAATCTATGGCTACAACCAGAAGGAGGCTACAACCCCTAATGTTCTCCGGCTACAACCGGAAGGTGGATACAACCACCTATCCTTGCCCAGTCCTGCCACTCTGAAGTAGAAGTAGAATGATGGAACCACTGTCACACTATCACTGTGATATATACCATTGTAAACCTGTACCAATAAATCTGAACCATGCATCAACCATGCATCAAGCTATAATCAACCTGTACCATAAACAAGTACATCAACCATGCACCAACTTGTAATCAATCTGTACAATAAAAAAGTGCATCCAACCATGTACCAAGTATGTTCCAATCATGTGTCATCTATTCATCAACTATTAATCATCAATATGTACCAACATCATGAACTATACACTTCATGTATGTGTCAACTCATCAACTACTTGTCTCAATCATGTACTGAACATGTGCCACAGCCAAAAGCCCTCATCAATTTTATCATCCAAATATGTTTTGTAGCTCTGTAATAGACCTAGTGTATATGATCACATTCCTGCAAACCTTCCTTAACTTTAAAAACAAGAGACTAGCATTTTCACCAAACTTTTCTTTAGTCTCACATGCCTAGTTTTGGATTAGTCAACAACCCTAAAATGAAGTTATCATAACTTTGAACCTGTAATGTATAAAGATCTAAAATTGATATACAATGTTCTTCAATGTTTTTTATGCAATTCCTCCAAGAGGCACTACCTGAAACCTCTTAGAAAAGGATTTATAGCAAAAATGGCATACCTTGTTGAATTCTGGCTTATTCTAGAGAGAGACCTTGTAGAGAATGCCCCACACAAAATATTTGATGAAATGATATGAAACTATTAAAAAGACTACTACAGAATGTACCCTAACCAACACATTTGGTATCACTTAATTTGGATCTATTATGAAGAAGTTATGATGTTTTTACCCGAAACACCTGATTTTAACTAGTTTTAGGACTGGCCACAAACCCTATTTTTCACAGAGTGTAACGCCCAAAATACAACGACCCACAAGCTGAATTATTAACCAAAAATACTTGGATATGTGTTCTCACTTTCATAGAAATTTAAGGATCTGAATCATTATAGAAAGAAATTTATAGCAAAAATGGTGAGATGACCTGAAAATAACACACCTTAGAAAGCACCATCAAAAGAATTTATCCTTCCTTGCATTTCAGCCTTCTTTTTTTCATTTTCCTCAGAATTTCGGCTTAGATATAATTTGTATACCTCAGAAACCTATAGATGTTCAATATGCTCAAGTGTGTTTCAAATGAGAGATCCTTGCCTCTTATTTATACTCTCCAAGTAGCTTCCTTAAAAACATCTTCTAGGTCACTTGGCCCCACTTTCCTTATTTTAGGG
>JZKD02S0485564.1:0-17112 GCA_000966675.3 Picea glauca | reverse complement strand
GGTTAGTAAATCCATTTAACTCAACAGTAGGAACCAAACCCACCACTGAGGCCCAATTAGACTCTGCAGTGTTTAATGGTGAAATGGTTCTCTAGATCTTGCGATCCGACCAAACGGTCGATGGAATTTATGTAGTGATTGACATGACATCTTCTTGTGAAAACTCCTCCTTCTGTTCGAATGTTCTCTTTTCTGTATTTTATCTTATCGGTGGGGACGATACAAGATAAATGATAGTATAAACTAGATGGGTAACAAAGGGAAAATAACTTAACTACTGAAGAAGGCTAGGTTTGGGATAACCCTTCTTCTCAAGCATGTAGACAATGATTCTTACACCTACAACGAGCATAATACTAATACATTAACCTGTTGGTGTTCCAATTATTGACAGAGATACAATTATCAGGAGAAAACATAAATGCAATAAATGATGGCAAGAAAAATAGTTTCCTTAACTCTAATCATCAATAACATATTAACACAATGATTTACTTTTCATCATTAAAGAAAAGAACTATACAACTATTGAATCATATAGCTTATCAACAGAATTAAAGGCTCTTACTCGTTATAGCATCCAATCATGAGATAAAATCAGAATTAATTCTTCTTTATATCCATTCACACACGCTTTTGATGAAAAACACAAACTTGTCTCTGGTCCTAAACATAACTTCTCAATTAAGGTAGCTCCGAAATAATTCTTTACATATCCAAAAATGAGGGTCTTTGCAAAAACCATCGACCTTTACTAAGGTTGATCCTCTTATTTATAACATATTATTAACTAAAAAAAAGTATCAAAAGTGCAGCTACGTAAAACAAAAACTTGCCACATGGCGCTTTCATCTCTCAATCTTCTAAGAGTCATCAAATGGTATCACTTGAGTGGATGACTCTTCTCATACTCTGACCATTTTATGAAGAGTTCCTCAAATGTGTTGGTGTACAAGAACCTGTGTTGATCCTTTAGGGTCGAAAGGATCTCCTTGATCTCCACTGCCCCTGCCCAATATTTGACTACTTTAACACTTAACTACTGTAGCACTATCCGAGCTTTGATCAGGTGCTCCATGAATTGATGTACTTGTCTCGGCTCCATGTTTTCCACCTTTTTTAATCTCCGTAGCCCATGATAAGTGTTGTTTGACATGTAATTTGACTATGTCGTGCAAGTTGAAAAAGTCATTGGGTGTGACGAATTATGGAAGGCCGATGTCTGTCATGGCCCAATTGATCTCAGCCTAGCTCTTTTCGCAATCAGCCCATTTCTCTTGAATCTCTTGCTGAGGTTCTTGGGCCATCTTTACATAGTATTTAACGGACTTCCTTATGCGATTGATGCTATTGTCCCTTAACACCCGAATACTATGCTCTTCTACATCTCAGACCTTTTGAACCATGTTGATGTAATTGATTCTTTCCATGGCTTGGTGGGACTTCTCGTACCACCTTGCCACGTCTTTGCATGTCGCTAGTGCCACCAGGGTGTCTTCTTAGAATTTTTCTATCCCTGTAGTGAAAAGGTGCCGCTCACTTGTGAATTTTCTATAGGAACCTTGGAATTCACTTTTCAAAAATATAGTGGCCGGTGTTGAGTCCTGATAGTATTTCTCCAAGTGGCGCAAATGTTCCAACTCCTTTAGCGCAATGGCCAACTCCTCTTCATATTTTCTTTCTCTATCCAGGGTGGCATCTGTGATTTCCATCCCTGCGCCGATAAGCTCAAACGTCTTGGCATGCTCGATGTTGATCAATTTATCCTCTGTAGTGATGAGGATGGAGTTGTCCAGAGTGAGCCTCATTTTCTTGGTGCTTCTTTTCATGATGGCCTTCCTCTTTTGGTCATAAGAAATGGCCTATATGTTAGAAACCTCATCCACGGGTTCAAGGATTTGCTTCTCTCCCCAGGTAAGCGTATTTCCCAGAATCCTGACGGTGTCTATTTGTTAAAGACTGGTTTCTCGAACCTCTTCCATGTGTTTCAAAGGTTCAAACTTTGGTTATTTCTCATCAGGAGATAAAGTATCGGCTGAAATTTAATCATTAGGGGTAGGCAATATACTTACTTGATAATCAATTGTTGAGATGTCGATTTCCTGCAGTGGCAATCTTTCCTTTTGTCCACCCGACCCTGGCTCGTCCATCGGAATATCCACTTGGGTCTCCAACACATCAAGTATCTTAGTGTTTAAGACACTTTTGACCTCCTGTTCATTCTGTGGAAGGCACCGAATCTGAGCATCGGGAGCTGGGGAAGATGCCTTCTTGGGCTCCTTTTCTTCTATGATTTGCACCAGAGTCACTAAGGACACTTGTGAAGCATGTTGCAAGTCTTTCGATCGTTCTTACGGAATTGGCCCATTGTGAATTGAAACTCGATCTGGCTCAACCCTTCTTGTTTGGCTTGAGAGATATCCTTTACCAAGTAGTACCCTACATGGAAACCATAGGGTATGCATGCTTGTTTATTGTCCTTGGCCAAAGTGGCATTGTAGCCCTGCAAAATGGTTTGATAGCATATTTCTCCCACGACGAGCTGGTCTAGGACATGAGTTGGTAGGATATGTGGCGCTCTGGTGGCCCCAAACACCCTGATGTAGGTGTCGCAGTTGTCCAAGTACCAATGGCCTACCTTGGATATCATTTACTTCGCCGCAACTGATAGTCTTGGGCATTCCTTATTAAAAGGAATAAAATAAATTTGTGTGATGAATTCATCGAAGATGAGGGAGTAAGACTTCTTATACATGTTTTCCCATAACATGCTGAAGTAGACATGGACTGGGAGCTCTGCAACATGCTAGCTCACATTCATGCCGACGAAGACGTTTTTGGCACATATGACATATAACAAGTATGAAGGCATGTAAAATGTTGGTGTTTCCCGTTCCTTCGGTGCCTAGTCCTGCCTCACAAAGATGCTCAGTTTCTTAGAGATTATTGCTCCCTAGTTGAAGCTGCTCCCACTGATCGCAACTATGTATGCCAAAGGAATCCATGCTTTTGAAAATATGGAGTAAGCTTTCTCTCCATACAATCGGTAGATGAGATCCATCAGATAGACATATGGCTCCCTTAAGTTGGCTATCCCATACTAGCCAATTATCCGATTGGTGAAATTCTTGTCCTCACTCCACCATGAGTCCATCACTCGGCTGGTTTCGTGGTGTTCGTAGAAATTCATAATGAATTCTATGTTTAGCCGCTCCTCTAGGTCCTTGAGTTTGTAATACTTATGAACTTCTACCAGGAGAAAAACCCCGAGACATCCACCATTGTCATCATTGATAAAACGCTTATGTGTGGTTGATGTGCCATTTAATAACCTCTATGCATGGAAAAATGGGGGTTCTTCTTTCTACCATATGTAGATACGATCGTCGAATATTTGAGAACACCTGTTCGTCAACCACCCTTACATCTGGATCACTATGTGGGACATATTCCGGGTACTCTTCTCGGCTAATCCTATTAAATATATCCCCCCAATGTGGGAGCACCATCTTGGAGCTTGTTTTTTCCTCCGTATCGCCAAAGGCCTGAGGCTGGATGAAAACCTTCTTTGTTGTCGTCTTGATGACAGGTTCCAACCTTGGGGTGTATTCTAATTGTTTTGCGATACCTGGAGAAGAGCCTTCACCCACCTCTGGTTCTTTCAGCTTTGGTGCCCTCGTAGATCATTTAGTGGTTGGATTTCTTGGAGGCATTATTCCTACAACTTAACATAAAATTTTAGAGACTGTGTAAAAACAAAAAACTGGATAAAAATATATAAATCACGGCCATGTAAAATTTACAGACTCGGATACATAACTCTAAAGCTTGTTAAAACATGGTTATTTTGATAATCACGGAGTTGAAACAATCTTCAAGTCGCTCATCTTTCTCCTTCGGATGCTCCGGAATTCTCTTATGTAGATAATGATTTTGTTTACAATGGCTCAAGCGAATTTAAACAGGGAAGAACTTACCGTGTTGCATCAACCATTCAATTCGAGTTTTGAGTGAAAATTTAACAAATCTGCTGCTGAATCTCTATAACTTAAATTCATTGTGCACTGACGATAGAGGTACGGGTGATGATGTGGTCTATAGGTGATTTTAAACAACTATTTTGATTAGCGCACAAGGTAGCAACTAATTAAAAATCAGGTATTAATTACCTCCTTAAATGCTCAAAATTCGATCGTATCTAATGCTAAAATGTCCCATCGCATCTCTCTCTCAGTGGGTGGATTGAGGATTGGGGATGTTCTATGAACATTTTCATTGATGTGCTCCTGCAAAAATCTCCAATGTCGATCGATAGTACTGTACAATGTTGTCATTTCAAAAGATAACTCAGAGGGGTGACTCAGACCTAGGGAATGAAGAATGACTCGGGATTAATTGGATCGTATGATCCTCCTATCGAGTAAAGACACATGGAGCTAGAGATCGATGACTTAATTTGCATGTATTAATCGGATTCAGGTTTTTCCTTAAGTTATTCGTTCTAAAACAAAAATTAGCTTGCCAATGCCAAAAAAGTATCGAGGGTTGGCAATTGGTGGTAAAACCTATCAAAAAATGATTTCGGATCGGTTCTCTTGAAAAACTTCCCGATGCCGAAAACACATCGGGGAATGGTGACTGGGGATAAATATATCACGACCGAAATGTTTGTTGTGATCTTTCTTGATTTTCCCCGATTATGACAAAGTGCATCGGGCATCGACTATCAACAATTTCTTTATGCAAAAAATTAACACAAACCAAAACTCCCTTCTTTCGATGCTGATGAAGATCGATGTTCGACGACTATTGTTTCTAAATGGTTCCTATGCTTGAATTATTTTCGATGTCGAACCTGAGAGCGTCCGGTGAAGTGTTTGGCTGCCGATTCTTTATTCAGGAGTTTAAGTTTTTTTTTAGTTATGGGGTTTCATAAGTTCAAACAAACATGAAAGGGTGATGAGAGTCATGAAAATAAGCAGAGACAAAAAAATTTCAATATTGAAGTTGAATGATACAGTGCAGAAGATCAAGTGGCACCCAAAAAAGTAAAATTTGATAGATGCCTTTTTTAGGGTGTGTTGAGTGCTCAACAACATTGTCACCCAACCATAGGCATTCAATATGCCAGCCCTGAGCACACTAACCTTTTCTTAGATAGAATGATTCTGGAAAGTCCACACTAGAACCAAGAGATAAACCCTAACCAGAAACACCACTGTTGCAGCAACAACAAAATACCAAAAGAACGTACCTCTACTAATAGAAGTGTACCTTTACCAAGATAAGCACACAAGAGAGATACCAGACAGACCGAGATTACACCACGAAAGATGCTGCACCACCCTCTCCAAACTTGCGCCTCCTTCTAATGCAACTGCAACTACTTCTCTTCAAAATTGCACCCTCCTTTTGCTGAGTGGAAGTATAAACAAATGAGGAGCGCCTAGCTTCTATTTATACTAGTCTACCAAGGTGTCTTTTCATGTGGGGCCGAACTCACTATATGGATCCTTTTAATACGTTATTATTATTCTCTTTGGGTTGATTTCTCTTCTAGAGTTTTCACACATATGTTTAATGGTTCTCTTACTTGCAGAATATTCTATTCTAAGTACAAAGGTTACACTTGGAGGTTAATACCTCCTGCAGCTACCAAAACATCAACACTCCCTCTTAGCAAGGGAGGTATTTAAATAAGATGTTCTTCATGTAATGGTCTCAAGCATATCCATCCATATCACATGGAATGGGAAAGACTCACATGGTTTTGCAGACTAGTCTACATGTACCATCACCATAGCCACACATGTTATCTCATGATCAAACAAATCATGTAACAAGTAGCATGGCCCAACATGCCATCTCATGATAAAACAAATCATGTAACAAGTATCACCATCATATCCACACATGATCTACCATAGTCAAACATACAAACTATTTGATGGTCATGTCATAGTCATGCATCTGGGATCTCATCATCCTTCTAGGATTTATGTCATCACGGGGCTTCAACTCACCAACACACATAGAATATGACATCAAAAGAAGTTTTGTAACCACACACAACATGAATCCAGAGTAGTAACCAAAATAAAATGAATCCCACTAGTTGGCAGAAAATTCATGATGGGACTTACTTCTAGTCCACAATAACCAGACACTAGATCTACAGTCATAGAAACAACCATCTCACATAGAAATATGTAACGGGGTGACTAAGTCTCATATGGAGTCACACAGGCATAGTTCTCGCATGAATAAGTCCTCAAGGGGCTAAGTATCATGTGGGATTCCTTAGGTTTCACTCTCATATGAATAAGTCCCACTGGTTGGCACAATAGTGTAACATGCGTACTAGACTATTTCACTGGAGTAGCAATATCTAAGTGTACCAGACTATTTCACTAGAGTAGAAATATCTGAACGTATCGGACTATTTCATTGGAGTAGTTATGCGTAGTAGACTATTTCACTGGAGTAGAAATATCTCATCGTACAAGACTATTTCACTGGAGTAGCTATGCATACCAGGATATTTCACTGGAGTAGCTATGCATGCCAGACTATTTCACTAGAGTAGCAACATACCAAACTATTTCACTGGAGTACCTACGTACCAAACTATTTCACTAGAGTACCTGCGTACAAGACTATTTCATTGGAGTAGTAGACCTGCATACTAGACTGTTTCACTAGAGTAGAAATATCTCAATGTACCATAATATTTCACTGGAGTAGCTATGCGTACTATATTATTTCACTGGAGTAACAATACACCAAATTATTTCACTAGAGTACCTACGTAGCAAACTATTCCATTGGAGTAGCAGACCTACGTACTAGACTGTTTCATTGGAGTAGCAAACGTCCAACACACTAAGTTGTCCTTCTAGTTGTCATGGAGGCATGCTCTCCCTGAAGGATCTACATGAATCCTCTAACCACACAAACCGGTCGAGCTTCGATAGCTAGGAAAACACACTCTCCTCAAAGGATATGTGTATACATCATCATGATTGGTTCCATAGTCAGTGCCCGATCATCACCACCTGCTATCGACACTAAGCCATGTTGCTATCTAGAGTCGCATTTGTAACACATCATACCCTATCACAAGGGTATGTTCTTTTGGACCACATGAATCTTGTCCCTAAAGTACTCAAAATTCACCCTTAACAGAGGCTTGGTCAATAGCTACCTGATCATCTGTAGCCACATACTGGAGCTTCATCACTCCTCTATGCACCATATCCATGATATAGTGATACCTAATATAGTGTTTGGTTCAACCTTGAAATGATTCCCATCCAATCTCTAATATCTCTAAAAATGTTTGTGCATTCTGCAGTCCTTTTATGCAAGGTTGTTCTTGCGTTGTTTCCTTCCAAAATAATTTTCTCCATTTTCTCTTGTAGCTTCCTGGGTTGCAGTTCGGCTTCTCACTTACTATACTGTAATTGTACTTCAAGATTTTCTTCTCTTTCTTCTATATTTGACCAAGCTACCTAAAGTAATTTGATCTGCTCTGTAGTGTCACTTGTTGCATTGGCTTCTGGTAGCTGAGGCGCTGTCTTTCTGATTGTTGTCTAGGCCTCTGTGATTTTTTCCTTTACCTTTTCTACCTTCTTCTTTGCCTGAATATTTGAATATTCCTCCTTCATTCTTCAGGCTTGCGCTAGGAGTCCTTATTATTTCCATAAATTGACTTCTCATTCTTATTCTTTGATCCTATGCTCCAATTTCTCAGTCAAGGCTCTGATTATTCTCACTAGTTCTGCTGTCGACAACTGAGCGAGGTCGCTAGATGAAGTAGTGGCATCCGGGGGTAATTAGAATTGTAGTGGGAGTCCACTAGCCATCGAATGTTCAGAGGGTGTCTCCGCCTCTTCTTCCCATAGGGATGGACCTTGTAGTTGATGTGCAAGTCTCATCTTCATAGTCGTTTGAAGTGGAGGGAGAATCTCTATCTTCGCCAGGAAAAGCTACAATAGTTTCGCGCATTGTTGTGGATTCTGGAGTACTGGCTCCATCTATTCCTTCAAGGATGTTGCACTCTGCCCTGATATTGTGTGGGGTTCTTTCTGAACTGGCTGTGCTCCTACCTCTATCTGTAATGAAACTTTTGGAGTCCTACTTCTGATGATGGGAATCTCAACATTAATTGTTGAGAGAGGACTCTGGGTGCCTGGAACTTGCGGTATTGGAGAAAGTGGTGGAATTTTGGGTTGTTGAATATCTGCTGAGGGAAGAGTGACCAAAATGGGTACCAACAGAGCGACTGTCTAGCTCAAGGCTTCCATGGTTAGGGTAGTGGGTTCTATTACATTCTCATAAGGGTTGGGGAGATCCAATTGCATGGGCTTGGACGAAGCCCTTTGGGATGGAACAATGGTGTCTTACGTGGGATATGGGGCTTGTGGTGGAGATGGAGCTTGCTAAGTGATGATGGTTGTGTAGGCATCAATGTCTAGCTTAGGATCATCTGTGATGTTATTCACAGTCTGGGTAGCATGAGCGGTGGCCCTAGTATGAGGTAGAGCCAAGGATATCAGTTGTGGGTTCATCACTTTGGCCAGGGAAATCCTTGTTTGAGGTTTCATTACGATACATATCCTATGAATGTAGTGGAAATGATTTTGTTTACATACTTACCTAACAACATGACCTATTCCGGAACCTGTGGAAACACATGCAATGTCCTCTTCTTGCGCTCCAGAAGTTCCCCGTCCTCTTCTTCTTCTGATTCCATCAACATTTAGAACTTTTGCTTCTTTGCTGCTGGATTGGAACTTGGCCCTACTCCTTCTTCCTTCCCCCTTTTCTTCAGGATATCTAGTGGAAAGAGGTAATGCATTACAGACTTGCATGGGTTGTGCTTAACAACTAGCCATGACATGACTTCCTTTTCAAAGGATTCTTTGTTCAGATAGAAGGGTAATGACCTCGTGTGGAAGTTATCAAGCTTTTCATGCCTCGGCCAAACAAAAGTGTAGTGCCGATTTATCTCGAATGTGATGTTTTGAGTATTGAGATTCAATAGTTCCTATGGTATGCACAACCAATGAGTTGCGTCGATAAGCTGATTGTACCACTTCAGGAACACTCCATTGTTGAACTCCATATTCTCTAAGTCTGACCTTGTGTGTTGGGGCTCGAACATCTTGGCTAGGTGACCCTTATCTACAGGTGAAAATTGTCTTCCTGCGGGTGACGTCCATTTCCACGTTGTGAATGTGATTAATAGGTAGCCATATGTAAAAGTTCCTCCTTTCTCTTGAGCCTCCTCACATGCAAATAAGAGTTCCTCTTGTAGGTAGCTGCACCAGTTGAACACAACTCCATTTATGCATAAGTTGGCTATTGAAAGGGAATCTAAGGTGCATTCTCCCTTGTAGTACAAGGGAATAACCTTGCTAGCAGTCACGTAGTAGGTTGTTCGGACCATCTCTGGTAGGATTGGGTCGATCTTAGCTGTACATCCACCTGTCTTTGTATGGAATTTCTCATATAGGATGACTTCATCCTTCTTCTTCCCATGCTTGCTTGGGTCTTGGAATCCTTTTGATACATCTTCACCCTCAAGGGATAGTTCGGTGAGCTAGTGGATATCCTCAGCATGAATCATATATATTCTATCGAGCCATAAGCTCTTGTCATACACCCGATTGATCAAAAACTTGGTACACCACACAACCTCATCAGTAGTTCCAAAAACCGGTAGATCCCTAAGGTTCATTATGGTTGAATTGAATGGGTTGATGAATTCTGTCTTCGACACAAACTGCATGCCTCCCATTGCATATGGGGCCAAGTCCCATAATACATTGAAATTCATCTGCGGAAACAACACTTGGTTCATTAGGTCAAGGTCGAGGAGTTTTACTTGCTCGACCTTTCCCTTGACATTGCCCATGATCTCGACCCGGGGATCACATGACTCGTCTGGAATTTTCTCTTTTGGAGTTGAACTACGACCTCCTCTTTCTCTTGGAATTTTGGCTCTGGCTTAGGTATCTGAAGGGACTGATAAAGGAATAAGATCTATAAGATGATCCTATCCTTTAATTAACAGGCTGACATGGGCATGGTCAACCTAAGGCTTACCATTTTAATGGTTGAGAATCCCAACAAGGATACCAATGGAATATTCACGTAGTGCACCTTTATGGCTTAACAAACAATTATGATGAGTTACTATAGATACCATAAAGGGTATGACTGGACAGGATGGGTGTGGCACATGGGCTATGACATAATTTAGATTCTCACCCCCTCTAACCAAAATGGGGGTCCCTGTCATATTTAATGACTTTATTTAATGTAATTGTGGCTCTTCTGATCCTGTGTGGTTGAGTAAGAAGTTATGCACAAAAGAAACACTTAGACTGAAAAACAAGTATATGTCGTGGCACAACAATGCACACTCTGACATTATTAATTGAATTAAATAAATTACATGAAATTAAAATCTAACTACTATACATGATCCCTTGGACTGGAGCAACAATCCTTTGGCTCAATCATGAGAAATATAGGGTTTCAGGTAGGCACTATTCACCCATCCTAGTTGAAGGATACCATCTAGTTGCATGATCTTGATTGCACAAGAGTGTCATATTTCCGCAACTATGAATGGACCCAACCAATGCATGCACAACTTTCTTGGATGCTTCTGATATCGACTTTCATAGAGTATTACCTTATTCCCTTGCACAAATATTTTATCCTTAATGTGCCTATCATGCCACACTTTTTGTCCAGCTTTCTCACCTGTCTGATGAAAATCTTCTAGAAATATTACTTCCTCAAGTTCTTGCAAGTCTGCAATCCTCTGCACAGCTGATTCATCATCTGTCATGTGTGTATCATGTGTTATATAGAGACTAGGGGTGATAAAATCTGTAGGTACAACAAATTTTTTCCCAAAAGCCAATTGAAATGGAGTATACCTATGTATCTTCTTCGTGGTATTCCTATAAGCCCACAAGACTACTGGAAATCTATCATCCTAGTCTTCTGTGTTTGCGCAACATACTTTTGTCAGTCCTCTTTCCAAAATTTTATTGAATTCCTCCACCATACCACTAGCTTGTGGATGGTAGGGACATCTCTTATGGTGTTGTATAAGGAATTCCATTTTCAACGTTGCGATTGTGATGCTGATAAAGTGACTACCTTGATCCTTGGTTAGACTTCTCAGACATCCAAACCGAGTGATGATGTTCTCGAAGGTAAATCTAGTAGTTGTATATGTCAAACAATCTTGAACTGCCTCTGCTTCATCCCATATTGCGAGGTAATATTTTGCAGTAGTGATGTATCTGGCCTTTGAGTGCTTAGTCAGGGGGTTGATCGGTTCAATAAATAAAACAACCCACTTCTCAAATGCCTGAAGTGACCTGACTAGCTGAAGGAATAATTCATCTATGCGTGATGGATTTCCTACTCTTTGGAAGATGTGACAAGGTCTAACATACTCCTTAGCGTCTTTAAATAACATAGGACACCATAATCCATATTGAAGTACCTTTTGTACAGTATCTTTACCTACAACATGTCCTTCAGCAACTCCACTGTGGCATTCCCACAAGATATCTTTCCTTTCGTGGTTCAAGACACATCTCCTAAGGATTCTTTCTAGTCCCAATTTGTAAAGTTGTCCCGCAATCAATTGATAGTTTGTTGTGCAAATCACCATATGTCACTTTTGGTTTGTAGATTAATTTTCTGGGAAGGTCCCTGTACTGAGGAAGATAGCAATGTCTTCAAGATACTCCAAGATGACCTCAATTCAGAACAGGTCCGCATCTGGGAGTTGATCATCCACTACTCCACCACTTTCCCCTAACTCCAACCTAGAAAGTTGATCTGGACCTACACTGCATCTTCCTGGTATGAAAATTACTTCGAATGAAAAATCTTGAAAGAGCAGTAGCCACTTGCAAATCCTTCCTTCAAGTACTAGTTTATTGACTAGGTGCTTCAACATAGAATGGCCAATAAAAAACTTAAAATGAGAGCCTATAAGGTAGTGTCTAATCTTTTATAATGCGTAAATCATAGCTATAAATCTAGTCTCATTCTTGCTGTTATGCTGTATATTTGGTCAAGAGCATTTGACTCCATATTCTAGTCTATGGGTTTAGTGTATCTATGCCCTAGACATGGTTCTAAGGGATGAACTACTTTTATCCCATCTGCTTCAAACATCATGTTGTCCCTATTTAGATCAATAATAGCATAGTTGTTGTATGCCCAATCAATCCAAGTAGAGAAGTCTAGGGATCCTTATCTCCCATCATTTAAATTACCTCAAAATCGACTGTGGTTTGAACTCCTGCAACATCTATTTCCACATTTCCCACCCTTCCTACTGGGAAAATGCAGTATTGGTTTTCCATTTTCAACCGGATGGGGGAATATACCAATTGAGTTTTTCCCAAAGCTTCCCAGGTATTTTTGGGTAGGATGTTGTCATCGGATACCAAATCTAGCATGACATATTTGAATTCAAAATCATCTAGCTGGGATTCTAACCTAAATTATTTTCCTATTCGCACCTTTCTTCTTTGTATTCTCTGGGTATTCTTCTCAGGGAGGTTGGTCCTTACTATGGCTTATGGGGTTCCTTCATTTTCCAATATTAGGTACAAAGTGTTGCACAAGTTCTCTGGAAGTTGGTCATCCCCTAGTGTATCAAAGAACAATTGAAACTAGAGATTGATTACACTTTGAGACTGCTCATAATGTCTCCTTGGAATTGCAGAGTTTCTAGGTGTCAGTGTTGAGGTAGGGGTTTTCACAGGGTTAGGTTGATATGCGAATTTAGTGGGATTATATATTATTTCTAGAGTGAGGATTCTCTTAAATATTTCTATTGCATTTTTGAAAAACAACTTTGTTTTCACAGGGTCATACTTATCATCTTTGGGAACAACTTTCTAAATCTTTGGCTGACTGTCTGCATTTACCATAGTTTTTGCTCCTTCATGAGTAATTATTTTAATATTAGGTAGTTTTCCCTCGATTCCCCCTTTTAATTATGAGCTTATGATATTTTCTCCCCATTGACGAACCCGCTATTCCCATTTCGCGATCTGTTCTGGGCAGTCTTCAGTTGCATACCCATTATTCCTGCAGTGAGAGCACCATGGTTGTATTGGTTGAGGGAAGTCTTTGGCCAGGTGACCTTGTTCATTGAAATTGTAACATCGAATCGACCCTCTTCCTCCATTTATCCCTCCTATGAATCCACCTCCAACCCCACCTCCCTATCCTCTTCCAGGTCATTGGGGGGTTTCATTTATTCTGAATGTTGTCCGATCTAATTTTTCATCAAGTGCATCTAGTGCTCTACATTGATTTGTAGAAGGGGTCACAGATGCACAAAAATCACAATGTATTATATTGTGTATAATCATGTACTTCTACATAATAGGACATTGCCTCGGCATATGCCCATGTATTCAAAAAATCTCACAATACTCAGTCATATGAGATGTTTGAGTGCCTTGGAAAGTATTGTATAGCCCTGGGGTATGGAATGGTGGAGTCACAGGTACTTGCACAACTCCTCCCATTGATCCTGGAGAGGGTCCATCAGATTGTGAGGAGCTCCCATTCCCCTCATGTGTGACCATTCATTTCCCATATGCCCTTATGTGTAGCATCATGTGCAACAAACCTAAGGTCGTCATCGTCTTGGTGTGGTTAAGTCTTGAATATTTTCCATTAGCACTGGTATTTTTCCTTGGAGTTGCAAAAAAATTGCATCTATTGGAGTTTTTGTCATCCTCAGGTTCCCTGGATAACCTGCCATGGATTTGATCTTTATTGATTTTTCCAAGGTGTCTGTTAAGGTGGCTATCCGCTGTTGTGTTAAAGGAATTCTCGTTATATCTAGTAATCCTTGGATGTACCATTCCCTCTGGTGATATTTGTGAATTGGATGCGCTATCCTCCCAATAGAATCTTTAAATTTCTGACTGTACTCCCAAGAAGATTCTCCTTCCCTTTGTTGAATATCTTGCAACTCAGAGAGAACATTTTTCTCTAACTGAGGTAGTTTGAATGCAATGATGAACTTCAAATTAACTTGGCCCAGGGTGAATGCTTTTCCTTGCACCCCTGGTTCAATAGATCATTTGAGGGCACAAACCCTCAAGGTAGTTTGAAACTCTACTAACTTGTTTACATCAAGAGTCCCTCTGGATATCCAAATGGATTCACATAAGAACCAATGCTTCTCTACATGTTCATCCCCTTTACTCCAGAATTTTGGGTATCGCATGATCAATCCTCCCATATTTACAACCATTGTGGGTCTAACTTCTCCTATTAGAATGAAACCTAACGATCCTAGTTGCGATATGCCTGGTGATCCCAATATCCTCCCAACTTTTACACTTACAGACTAATTTTGACTAACTAGATGCGATGGAATATAAATGCTATAGATAGGTGGGGTAGAATATATCACAGTTATAGAGGACACCTGGGGGACAGGTGATTCGGGGATAGTTCCACTGGCTTCTGGGTGAGTTTCTTTGATTTGGGGGGTCTCATTTTATTCTTCTATAACATCCTTCTTTGCCCGATTCCCGATGTTTCCTGATATTAGGGCTGGATCTTCTTGGTCTCCTACATGGTCCAAACCTGCTTCGTCTTCCCTTTCTTCTCCATACTCTTCTTCTCATCCACCCACCTGTGGGCTCCTTCCTCTCTGTGCTTCTCTCTATTGTAATCTTAGACTGGACAATATTTCTTATCTTCTTACCTTCCTCAACTCTTCCTTCTTTATTTTATCTATTCCTCTTGATCCGATTTATTTTTGCAATACCTTGGATTGCTTTGCTTCTTTCTTTACCTTTCTACGCTACCACTTCTCAACAATGGTGACTCTCCTTAAGGCTCACTCATTTCTTAATCTTCCCCCATCTGTTAAAGAATCCTTTCCCCTTCTCACGTCATGATTCTACCCCAAAATCACCCTACCCCAAGCATAGGTATTTAGGCTACTATCTCAGTTGAGGGAATAATTATAATCTCCTACTCCATCAAGAATGCTTTGATCCACAAGGGAATTTCCCTCAACAGTCTTCCATGTGCACCTTTCTTGAAAATTCTTCTTCTCATGAAAAATATTGGTGATTCTCTGCCACGAATATAATGACGTGTCCCTCCAGAGTCATATTAACTCATAAATTGACTGCCAGCATAATCTAGTGATTTAACTGATGAAGTGATGTGATATTCTATGTATCCTAAGTACATGTCTTCTTGACACATTCTTGGAATTATGGATCTTCTTGTAGTCAATTTATCCAATGGAATAGTTCTTCCGTGAATTTTACTACTAGTCACTCGATTGTTCTGAATAAAATACGTAATCCCTTGTATCCTTCTCACTTTTTCCTCGCAACTCCACTTTATTCCATATAAAGGAATCACAATTTCATTCCTGCCATTGTTGAACCTCATATCTATAGATCCATAGAAGCATTCTCCTCACAGGTTCCATTTTTAGAACACAGGTCCCAGAAACATAACCATTTTGTTGGTGCAAAAGTGTTGAAACCAGGGTCCTCTTACAGTTACCAACAAAAGGTACCAAAGTAGTCTAGAGCACTGGCATTTTCATCTTCTTAGTGGGGAATAAGTATCACCTGAAGCGCAACCGAGACTAGAAATAGAGGGAAGGGTAAGGAGAATTCTTAGACAGATCTCCTAGTTATCAAGATTCATATTAGTCCTGCGCAAAATGAATTAAACTTGTAGCAGTTATGAACATTTCCTGAATAAGAATAAAGAAAGCAGGGTTGCATCACCAATCACAATGAAGCAATTTAAGCATATAATATATAAAAGATAATTCAAAGAACTATTACATACATTCAAAAGACTAAATACACATGATATATTCAAACTTATTTGGGTCTCCAATTATATTAGCATATCAGGTTCTTCTCACATCTTGATTCCCATACAAAAGTAATCAGAGGATGCTTCTCATCAAATATGAGACAAGGTTACAGTCTCTTTCTCCTCTAAATCTAGACTGATACAAAACTTTGGTACATTGATAGTATAGTTCTTACTCATATCTCAAGACTCAACTATACTTAACAACATGAGTGATAATAACAATGACTCAAGCAACACCAACAATAAAAACATTTATCACAAAAACTTGATTAATAAAAACAATCCCAGTCCAACCCTTTTAAAATCATATGGATCCCCTATATATATAATCTGATCTAGGTTTTTTGGTTGAGAAATTGAGAGTTCTCTCTTCTTCTTGATCTTGTTGCAACTTGTTTCCTCAAACATGATGTTGCACTATCCTTCCAATTACTTTATGTTTCTTCCCTTTGGTCCATTGTCCAACCCCTCAACAACTTGCACAACTTATGTTTGCCAAAATGAAGCTACAATATGGCGTGCACAACTTCTATCCCTCAAAACGAAGGTCCCAACATGAATCTTCCAAGGAGGTCTCATATCTCCTTGAAGCCTCTGAAACTTCGATCTAGTCTCCTCAACTCATGGAGCCTGTCTATCTGAATCTAAAGAGGAATACTTTCTACATGAAAGTCTCTAAGCCACCGAATCTCTCTGATATCAGGATCACTCTGAGTCTCCCTGATCCCTCTGAATATTGACACCCTCCGAGTCTATATAATCTTCAGATCCATCTGCTCCCTCTGTGTGTGATTATTTCCTATGAATTCTCCTATGAATGGTCTTGGGGAGGCTGCTCCTCCCTACTGGATCGTGAGGGATGAATCCCTATAAACTCTATCTCCTTTTGGGATGGTACTTGGTGGGGTTGCCTACCTCACCAACTGGTGGAGCCATATGCTCCTCATGCTATGGCTCATCAATGCTATATATCTTTGCAGCCTACAAAGTTTCACAAGACCATGCTAGTCTCTTCTTGGTTTCTGGACATCTCATCAGTGGGAGTCTCTTATCGATATGCTGCCAAGATTGAACAAAAATTAAGCTGCAGAACAAGCAGGAGTTTGGGTTTGCAAACATGCAACAACCAAAGAATGGTAAATATTTTGCAAGCTAGTACCTTGAGTCAAATATAAATGTGAA
>JZKD02S0485553.1:0-17112 GCA_000966675.3 Picea glauca | reverse complement strand
CCTGAGGTCTCTTCCAATCCTCCTTGGGCTTCTGAGTTTTCTCTTGGGCAACTGTCTTGCCACCGGGCTGGCTTCTGCCTCGCCCCCGTTGTCCCTGCTTACGGCTCAGCTTCTCCTCAGCTTTCAAAGCCATCTGGTACGCATCCTCAATAGTTCTGATGGTGACCATGCTCAGTTCATACTGAATGTCATACCTGAGACCATTCAGGTATCTCGCCACCTTTTCGTCATCACTCTCCCGATGAACAGCTCTGATGTTGAGCCTGTAGAATTCTTCGGTGTACTCCTTCACCATCATAAACTTCTGTCTCAGGTTCTGCATGCGCCTGAACAGAGTGATCTGGTAGTCTCTCGGGATGAACTTCACCTTCATCTTGGCGATCATCCGATCCCATCTTTTGATCTTTTGTTTTCCTTTGGAACGTCTGTCTGCCTGCAGCTCATCCCACCATAAGGCTGCATGTCCCTTCAGCTTCGTGACAACATACCTCACCTTCTTGTCCTCTTCGATGTCTTCGTAATCAAAGTATGTATCCAATGCTCGGATCCAATCCAGCAATTCCTCTGTGTCTAGACTTCCCTCATAGACGGGAATGTCCATCTTCGTCTTCGAGCTCATCCTCGAAATGGCTCTAATCAACCTTTCGATTGATGCATCCTCTGCCGTAACCTCTTCCTCAGCATGTCCAACTTCCTCTTCAATCTCAGGATCACTGAACTCTGCTGCACCAATGCCATGTCTCTGGGTGGTCTCTATTTCTTCAAGTTTGGCTCAGAGATCTCTCATCTCTCGCTCCATCTCAGCATTACCTGCTGGCCTACCCCTTCTTCGGGCATCCATGTCCTCGCGATCCGGATATTGCCTCTCTCTTCTGGGTGGCATGGCGAAACCTGCTTCTCTCTGCTACCTGAACAAAGAGAGCTCCACTTCCAACTCTGATACCTCTCTAACGCAAGTCGTGAGTATCAGGGTGATTTCCTCTTTCTCTTCTCTCACCTGCAATATACAGACAACATCTTCAGGCTCTGATACCACTCTGACGCAACCTGTGCCCTCTTCAACACGGTCGCTCCTCCAAGACCTTCAACAACGCGGCCCGAAAAGTCAACAACTCTTCCAACTCCCTCAGGAGTTCTTTACCCACAGTGCTCTTCTCAGCGATCTCCCCTTCACTAGTCGGGAAATCAGGTTTCGCAGTCTCGTGAACCTTGTGTGCACCTCCCGTGCACTATGAAACTCCGAATCCCGATCCTCGATGTCAACGGTCAACACTCCTGTGTATCGGAGATTTCCCTATCGGGAAATCGGCAGGTGAAAGGTCGTGATCCCCTTACCTTTCAAAATCCTGAATGCCGAGGTGCGATACCACGTATTATACTCCGCTCCGTCTCCGTGGGACCCATCGCAACTCGGGGCTTCACTGTTTTTCCATACTCCCTTCGACTTTGAAAACGCCAAAGTGCCGAGTCCCGATGTCTCGGGATCTCATGCCACCTATCCCTCTGATGATCGATGGCTCCGATTAAATCGGGAAATCGCAACTCGCGATTTCAACGTGCATGCACTCCTACACTCGCAAACCCCAATATGCCGATATGAAATGGCAAACGGACTCCTCCGTGTTCCTGCGAGTTAATTCCCTTGCAAATCCTCCGTGATTTGACTGTCTACGGGGTTTCGGAGATCTACTCGAAAACTTCAAGTCGTCGATTCTCTTCCTCTTGAAGAGTTCTCCGCTTTACCACCTTCACTCTGTATGAACTTCACTGGGGCCTGCTCCCACCGAGAAGCAAAGGCGCTATCCCTCTTGAGCTTCTCCAACTCTGACTCCTTCAGAGTTCCATCGAACACGCTCCCCATGCTCGACCTCGACCTTCGCCAACCCCCAACGGTGCTGAATATTTCTAGGTTCTATGCACTCGTAGTCACAGCAACCCAACCTTTCCCTTCTCAGACTTGCTACTGGAAGTTCGGTTCGACCTGCACTCACCTGCACGGTTCGAATAATTCAAATCAACTCCAAGTTGAACGAGAATGAGAGTTTAACTGTAGAGCCTCCTCAACGCACTCTATGCAGAGGAATTCAACAACACTCTATGCAGGAATCTCTTGGCTCAAACAGGGAAACAATTGAAACTCATTCACTCATTCTCTCAGGTTTCGAACCAGATATGCAATCACATAAGTATCATATAGAAGATAAGCATATAAAGAAACAAATATGCAACAACATAAGATTAACAACACACAGAGATCAAACACACCCATGAAATTGAATCAAAGCTTTCCTATTAATTCAATGTCTGTACATGGGGTTTCTTCACAACTCTTTGCTCTGCTCTCTATCTTGCTCCTCTATGCTCATGCTGAATAATCCTAATCAATTACACAAGGAGGGTGCCTATATTCATTTTCCCTCCTGGAAATGAAACTGTCTAATCTACAGCTAACCCTATCTACCAGCATTTAAAACTGTTAAATGCCTTCTTATCTACATTACATTACAAGTGCGCTTTATATAAATGCATTCGTTCAAACGACGGCGCAACAATCTTTTCAAAGAAAATTCAAAAAAAGTATGCGCTGGTGCTGTCCAACTATTCTTCTCTTTCCTCCACGCTGGCTCGCGTCATGACGTCGTAGATGCTCCTGCATCACTATGTTTGGCACATGTCTCTAAGGAATATAAATGAATGCATAGAGTAGGTTGCGACCCCCTAGATATATTATTGATTGAATTTTCTAATTAATGAGTGACAGGAATCCAAATAGTGACTAGAGAGAGTTAATGGATAGCTTGAGGCAGTTTAGCTGTGTATGTTGATGTGTATGTCTGTTGGGCATATTATAATGTAACATTTCTACCATTAGAGATTCATGAGAGTTGTTACTATCGGATTGTGTTTTATCTATTTTACATTTTACATTTTCATATTTATTGAATGACTTTAATACATTGAGGATCAATGGTTGTTTATGAGTAGGATATTACTGAGTTGCAAAGGATTTGCAATGATTGCATTCTTTAGTGATTTTTGTTCAAGTATTCTTTTTATTCATTTTGCAAAGAGGATCATTGCTTGATGAATATTTCTTCTTAGTGTTATCTACTTCATTCTTTTGTTCATCATTATATAGCCCTTTTGTTTGGTAGGAAGCTCAATTTCCTTTGATATGCAAAATGATATGACTCCATGCCCAATGGAATGTCTTTGAAAATAATCTATTGCTCTCTTTATTGTTCTTTCTTGCTAATCCACCAACCATAAAATTGATTTAATTGGTCAAATTCTGATGGTTATTAGGCTTACACCTACAACAGTCTAGGTGTGACTTCTAGTGCTAACACTTACATCAATCACTTTTTAGGTTCCCAATACACCTATATCTAGCAATGATGTTCTTAAACATATTTTTTTTTCTATTTTCATCTTGAAATATTAGGTTGGTGATGTCTCTACCCACTTGGTCATGCATTTTCTTGTAGTAATAATTTATCAAGCACCTGGGTGTCTTTTTGGTGAATTAAAAGATCTGATAAAATCCACTACCCATTTCTTGAATGGTTTTTGTGAAACCACCTGGTGTAGTTGTATTTCCTCCATTCTATATGGTATCCTAGTTTTCTAACAAATATCACAATACTAATAATATTATTTGTCATATTTAAAATCATTTGGACACCATAATATTACTTGTAGTACCCTAAACTCTATGGCCTTTCCACTGTAGTGACCTCATACTACCCCTTCATGGATTTCCCATTAAATTCCTTGCTTTAAATTACCCATTAAAAACTATTTAATGATGTCGTATATCCCTAACTTGTACATCTTGATGCACACATATAATAGTCGACCACCCAGGAAACCAATTGTTTCTTTTATGTTGTCGAGTACCCATATGAAGAAAAATGGATATATATTATAGATAATTTGATACTTCTTCAATACTAAAAAAGTTATACTATATACATTGGTGATATAAAAA
This sequence comes from Picea glauca, assembly GCA_000966675.3. Classification (NCBI taxonomy): domain Eukaryota; kingdom Viridiplantae; phylum Streptophyta; class Pinopsida; order Pinales; family Pinaceae; genus Picea; species Picea glauca. Next base: position 13,121 of record JZKD02S0485553.1, on the reverse strand, counting down.
CCCTCATGATTCCCCTATTTCTATATTAGATAGATGATCTAGTTTAAGGTTTGTTCTACCTAGTTTCATTCTGAGTTTGAAATCATACTCTTGGAATAAAAATGGACATATGTAGATCCTATCATCCAATGCCATATTATTCAACCAAACACATAATAGATAAATGGTCCATGAATAATTTGAAGTTCCCTCCTAAGAAATGGTTCCAAATTGTATGTATAAAATATACCATTGCTATTCCCTCTCTCTCAGTTGTAATATAATTGCACTCTGCCTTCAGAAACTTCCTACTAACAAAATAGATAGGATGAACCAGTTTTCCCTCTCTATTTTTCATAAATATGGGTCGTAGTACAAGGATACAAGCATAGAAATGTGCATGGAAGTCAATACCCCAATTTGGAAAAACTATAATTAGCATAGTTACTAATTTTTCTTATAGAATATTGAAGGGATTTTGGAATTCCACAGTCCAGGTGAAATTCTTTGTCTTATTCAAAAACTATTCCATTGGGGGGTAATGGATGCATAAGCCTTTATGAACCTTCTATAATATATTGTGTTTCCTAGGGTACAAAAATGCATTTTGACATTGGTTAGAGCTTCCACATGAATAATTATGGCTATCTTGAATCACTTGAAAAATGCAACATATCTTCAAACAGTGCGACCCAACAGTGTACAAAAGGGTGTAGAAAATATGTTTTTCTTAAATTTAAAAGAGATCTAGAACTATCAATATATTTCAAACACTAATTTCAACTTTTCAACATAGTCCTTCAACCGGACATACATCTTCCCTTCGTCTAAGTATACCTCCATAAATTCATGTATATAATTTGTAATTGTTGTGATAAATATCCTAAGAATACTAATACTGCAATAATCAAACAAATGGAATCATGATGTAGGTGTAATAACACCAATATTTGGTGGAATTGGTGTTTTCCTTCTCTTTCTTGATTATCATCACATTTTGGTACCACAAGAAGACGTTAGTGGATTAGGCCTCATTCCCCCCCACTTGGTCTAAATATTTTTGATTGAAAGGTATAGGAAATGGGTCATTAACATAGGTATCATTCAAAACTATGAATTATTGAGATACATTGTTAACACCCCCATATTTCATTTCCTAAAGAATGGTCAGGTTGATCCATTCGAATTCTTCTACTAGCAACATTAACCTTGTTGCAAGAACTTTCTCAATATCCACTTTAAATTTATCCTTGATCTAGGGATTCAATATATCATGTATCCTCTTTATGGTCTTGTCATATTTATTCATGTCTATCCTAATTTCACCCAAAAAATTTCCCCTTTTATCCCCTTTCTCTCAATAACGTTATGTAGAAATAGGTCAAAATATTTGATGAGTAATGTAGCAACCTTAGATACTTTCAAATAATCCTAGGTGAGTCCACTATACCCGTACACAATTTCTTTAACTTCATGGGTTTGTAGTAAGTATCCCCTTGTATATCATATATTGTCTCTTTCACTATTATTTAACCTTCATCTTCTTAGAAGGAAAGTCGACACAATGGTTTTGGGTCATCCTCTTCTTCTAGTTATCCTATTCATTTGGTGCAACATTTAAAATCCTAATTATCATATTCCTATATGGGAATTGGTTCCTTTTGATATTTCGCGTACTGGAGTTCCTTATATATGTATTTTGATGGATTGGATACTCTGGTATCAAACAATAATGATTTGATGGATTTAAAGATAAGGAGATACTGAGGGTCTTACCAATATAGGATAATGTTGCCCAAAATTCTTCCTTAAAACACTTCCATGTCAGTTCTATCTTTGGATCTACTCATTCAAGTACCAGTTCTTGGGCATGGGAAACAACGTGTGAATGAAACTGTGGAACCAATACTATTTTGATCATTTTTCCCTGCTCCATTTCTATATACACCCTTTAATGTGTATAATTGGTTCTATTATTTCTTTATAGGAAATTGGAAATCTTACAAGATTTTCTATTTCTCCCATGATATCAACCACTTTCTACATAGTTAGTGGAGAAAATCAATGATGCAGAGTTAGTTTCACTTTCTCCCAGTTGTTAATTTAGTCACTATGTGTATCCCACCAACTATATGATCCAGGTGGATATTGGTGGCCACCCACCTATTCCAATTTCTCAAAACATAGTTTCCATCTTGGTAGTTTTCTACGGTTTTTTCAGGTCCTCAAATTATGAGGCTATTTTAAGGCCCTAAATGACATTTGTTTGGCACAGTAGTGCCTAGTAGATAGCCAGAGACATGTATTGGGCCATTTGGAATGTGTACCTCTCAGATAGGCCTTTTTGATGGGCTACCAAATTCCCCAAAAACATATCGTATGGAAACATTATGTCCCTAGAAAGTTGGCATATCAACTAACCACATTAGGGCCCACAAACATCTTGGTGTTTCATCTTCTGGGGTTATTGTTTTGAATGTTTAGGGTTTTCACAATGATTCTTTATGTTAAAATTCTTCATTGTAATCACTTCTTATGAATGAGCATACCTGTCACATATCTTATTAGAGATAAGCTTCCACAATTCTAGTAAGTTCATTTCACTCTGCATTTTTACAGTTTCTAAATATTNAGGGTGACTCTACACTGTCAAGTGAGGAATTCAATCAATATGATCCCCAGTGCACCTTCAACTAATGGGATATTATATTAACACTTTATCCTATAAAATTAGGAAATCAAGTTCCAAATTCAAGAGTTGTTCGAAAAAGGGAACATTCAACCAAGATCCATGTTAGCACTCTATAAATTTCGTTCGGTTGAATAGACACACGACAAAGGTAATTGTTTCAACCTACTTTAGAGTTGGGCACTAGCCTACTCAACTTAGAGAGGGATATCTCATGTCACTTGATATATATATGTCAATCAGTGGCTAGATTTGGTTTGTTTTAGGGTTTTTTATAAATTTGATGGCTAGAAAGGGGAGGGACACTTCGGGCTATGGAGTCGAAATTCTGAAAGTGAAGGAAAGCAATGACTAGCTGGTAGAAATCCCCAGAGGATAAAGGATAAATGAGGCTATGAATCTGATTTTTAAATTGATTTTAATCAAAGTGGTAAGAGGAAGGAGAAAAAAAATAACTGCATCAGAACATTATTGAAATGAATTTTGAATTAGTTAAGAAGAAATACACATAGTTTAAATTTCTTAACCTAAGAGTGTCACAAGATGAATTCTGGGCCTTTAACTCTCCAATTTAAACAGACGAAAATGTAAATGGAATAAAATAACACAAGAAATGCATACATTGAAAGGAGACAAAACTCATAACACCACCATTAAAATCTTTTCATAGAGACTTCGAAATCTTCTACATGTGTATTCAATTCAACTCCAAAAAATTACAATTGAGTTCAGAAACAAAAAAAAGGTTCCCTTTCACTTCTTCAAAAATCAGTTCATTCAGAATTCCTAGTACTTATACAATTCGATTACAATGGCTGAAATTGAAATGTTTCATCTTCTAAAACTGACTATAATAATTTCAGCTGACAGTCTCGACATGTGAGCCTATTTACAATGATTAAACAAAAATGTTTCATAAAATAATGATTGATTTATCCAATTGCTTGCCTTTTGTCCTCGCCAATTGTCTTGCTCCGATCTTCTGTCAAACTCGCCAACCTAGTGACACCTGGCGACTATTTACTAGTCCCTAGAAAATGGCATTTTGTCTTGCATAGTCGCACAGTTTCCTTCCACTGTGAATCAGAAGGAATATCGTAATACAACATTTCTTTTATCAGGATATCCAAGTCGATGCAAGTAGCGTAATTCATAGTCCGCATCCTGATATTTACTGTCTTAAACTAATTTAAAATTTCAAAGTCTGTGGCCAAATATTCCACTAAACTTTGTCCCTTCAGGTTCTCCTCCAGGCCTTCAAATTTGGAATGATCCATTCTGCACTGGGTGAGGAGATAATTGTATTCCTCTTGATCATATAATTTCCCTTTTCCATCCCAAAATGGTAGGAGGCCTTTGATAAACATTTGTTCAAACAGGTCCTTGAATTCTTGTATACTTTGCTCCACCTGTACAGATTTGGTTTGAAATGACTTGAGTAAGTTGTGCTTAGCAATGATCCTCCAAGCCCAAATGATCATTTTAGTTCTATCCTTGACCCCAATGGTCTGAAGTTCAACAGTGGGAATGAAATTTAGTGAAGTTATAGCGTTTTGGGTCCATTCTGAGGGATTTTTCTCCAGTGTCTCATTTACAACAGTACACTTGCTTCGGGCAGTGACAACCATGTTGTCTTTTTCATTTATAAAATTTGAGTACACCCTAAACTTAGTAGCTTCAGTGACGATAGCATCCTAGATTACATGATTAGATCCTTGCAAAAGTAATTTACCTTTCAACCTCATCTTCAAATTGTTTACCCTCTCTTGCAAATATTGATTTTCCTGTTGGACTTAGGCCAACTTTTAATCCTTGATTTTCATCTCTTGCTGCAACTTTTCTATGATCCCTTTAAGGCTCTTAATTTCTCCTTTTTTCAATATCACTTGGGACATATCTTGGAAAATATATTTAGTGTTTGAATCAACTCCTTTTGTGCCAGGTCCAACTGTAGTCCTGTTTAATACTTCTATTTGTCCTTGTGACCAACTCTCTTTTTCCTTTTCCAGCTGCAAAAATTTGGCTTTGTAATTTAGTGCTTCCTTCCTAAATGAATCTTTTTCTTGCTCTAGGGAAACCAACTCTATTGTATGTGGATGTTCTATGGCAGACATCTTCAGCTTCTTTTTCATGCTTTCAATCAATTTGTCTTTCTCATCTAAGGAAGATTTTACTCATTGAGGGCCTTTAGATTCTAATGTTTTGACCTGGGTCTACCAGGCTCTGATGGATGCCTTTCCCTGGTTTAATTCTCCATCCAATTTAAGTGCATGGGTTGTTAGTCTTGAAACCCTCAAAATCAGATTCAGGTGGTCTAAATATAGCATGTTACTGGCATTTCTATGAAATTTTAACTTATCTGGGGCATCAATATTTACGTAATGCATCTTTCTTTCAAACAATTTATTCGCATCTGCCAATGCTATGTTAGGTGTCTTCCTTTCTACATCCCTGATTGAGAACAGGGAGGACTTATGCTGGGATATCCTCTCTACTTCAGGTAACAAATCTCTTATTTCTCTCATGGCTATATTTCCTTTCACAACATATTGGTTTGCTAAATATTCTTTGGATTGGTAGACCACTCCAGGTGCTTTATTAAAGACACGTTTCTTTCTTCTAAAAGATATTGAGCCTCTTCCACTCTTTTTCATGTTCTCTGAATTAGTTTCTTAGTTCTTGGTTCTACTCTCCACCATCTCCAGGCTCATTTTCTCTTTAGTTTCCTCCTCCTCCAGGTTTACTATCTGTGGAAACTGTGTGATTTTCATTTTCTTGAGAACATTTTGTTGACCACTGGTGCCCAGGGCCTCTGAACTTCTCATTTTGTTATAAACACTCATCTTGGTAGATTTAATAATCAACCTTGGAGAAGTTTTATATGTCTGGATCTGCTGCTAGGATGACTCTATTTGTTGTGCCTGATCAGGCTACAAAATGACTTCCATATCTACGCAGGTTTCAAGATTTGCTAGTTTATCAAATCCTTCAACATGATCATGCTCATAGGGGCCTTGCTTACTCATCAATATGATATTGGATATGACTTGGTGCAGATCATATTTCCTCCCTTGCAACTATGCAAATCCAAATTCATTTAGATTGGCCTGGATCGGAGGCAAACAGGATCTAGTGTTTACCAGAAAGGGTCTTATTATGAATGGAAACTTTAAGTTAGATTCTTTGTGCATTTTCATAAAGTTTTATGTTTTTGAGATGATTCTTTGCCTGATGAACTCTAGGGAAAAGACTCTGGGAGTCAAGAAAAAAGGTAAAATATAAGGTCCCTCTTGGTAACCATATATCCAAATTATAGTAGAGTGCATGAACAACACCCAATATCCTACCATGTTCTCTATATTGGGCTGCAAAGAACTTTTCATTTCTTCCAAAACCCTTGGTAGGATGGTGTTGAAGATTAAGATATAAACTTTGGACATGATATTATTTATAAAAATAAGCATTGTGATCCTTTTGCATTCATTCAAGATAAATGTAGCTTCAAGGAATTATGTCTTATTTGTTTCCCGAAACATTCTCAACAAGTGCATGTAATACGTGAAGTGTCTCAACAATTGGAAATTTACTAGCTGTTTTTGCACATTATCAGCGATGAACTCTTCAAAAATTATACAAACTGAATGACTAGACTCTGACTGGAAAAAGGTCAACATGAAACCCAACATGACCTCTACCATAAACTTGTTGTTATCTAAACCTAAAATCTGACTCAGTATGGAACAGGCCCACTAGACCTCAATGACCATGATGCTCACTTTCATAGGCAATGACAAACTTTCAGAATGATGTTCGGGTTTAACAATGGTCTGCAAAAATAGGTTTCCATCTCGGGGGGACATTCTCTATAAATAATAATTAATTTCTCTTCTTAGAAGGGCTCAGACGCTGCCGAGGAAGACTCTGGTGTACCGAGGGTGTGTCAAATTGATCGGTGATATACTCTGCATAGGACCTCTAACCCTAACTTATTCAAAATGACCTTTTCTTCCTACGAGTATTGCTCTGCACACCAGCTTATGAATTCTGGGAAAGGGAATGTGACTTCAACGGCGTAAGGGACTATGTAGGCTTGGGCCACTTCGAGAAGGGTATTCTTTTGCCAACATTATCTAACAAATTGGATCTGGATACAGAAATGGGTGAGACAATTATTTATGTGTCAAATATATCAGAGTCCCTGTCAATTAGGGCTTCTTCTTTAGAGGTGATATATTTATTTGTTTTAGATAAAACGACAAGATTCATGGACATGATAAAAAATACCCATGAATGAGTGGAGAATATGTGGGTTTGGTTCACAGTCGAGCTTCAATTCGAATGGAGCGTTTGCGCTAATTTTCAAATGTTCAAATGATTTGAAATACCATAAAACAATGACCGAGGCCCTCCTTTTATATGCGCTTTCGATATTGGGGATGAGGCAAGACGGTTTTGGGTAGAACGCTTTTTGCCCCGATGTTCTCCTGATGGTGCCATGTGTCTGCGAGATAAACCCACAGTATTTATCCCGTCCTGCTCTCGAGTGATTAACCTTCATGTTATTTCCTCGCTCAATACGTCTCCTAGTCGTCGATCTGAACTGCTTGAGATCCCTGGTCTGTCGGGCCCCATCAAATTCCACGACTTCACTATATTTAGCCCTTGTCCACTAGGTGTGACCCTGTCCTCCAAATTTATTGCACCGCCACACTGATATAGCCTCTCGACAAATACGATACTTGGATTCCATCTAATAATTGTTATGGTGATAACACTCCCCACCCCACAAAAGCCAAATCATACTCGTGTAGAAGAAATATGGGACCTAGAGACTCTATATTTAGTGCAGACTTATAAAAAAATATCGCATTCAATAATTGGTACCCAATTCCACAAATTGATGACCTTATCGACCAACTCAAGGGATCCAATTACTTTAGTAATATTGGTCTGAAGTCCATATACCACCAGATACCAACATAACCAATTGATGTATGGAAGGTTTCTTTCAAGTATAAAGAAGGTCTCTTCGAGTGGTGGTCATGCCCTTTGTCTGGATGAATTCTTCAACAACTTTCATGAGATTGATGGATGACATCTTGTGGAATTTATCCAATTCCTTTTTGTTTGTATATCTCGATGAAATCCTCATATTCAACAAGATTTGGGTAGAACACTTGCAACACATTCAATAGATCCTCACACTCTATGGAAACATAAGGTATGTCTGAAATTAGAGCAATTCTCCTTTGGAATGAACAAGGTCCAATACCTCAGATACATTGTATATGAGAATGATGTGCATGTGGATCCAACCAATATCCAATTCATCAATGAATGGATATCCCTGAAAACACTAATCAAGCTTCGAAGTTTCTTAGGCCTTGAAAACTTCTATTGAAGAATCATCATGGTATTCTCTCATATTGCATGGACCCTTAGTGAAGTGACCAAGGGTGGTTGCAAAGATAAATTTTTCTGGGAAAGGTCACAACAAAAGTAATTTGATGATCTAAAATATTGTTTATGCTCAACCCTAGTGCTCAGCTTACTCAATCTGCAACAACCTTTTGATATTGATATAGATACTTCAAACTATGTTTTTGGTGTCATTATCATTCAACATGTTCATTTGGTGGCCTATCATAGTGATACAATAATAGATTTATTCTGTAAGTACCACACCTATTATAAATAGTTGTATTCCATTGTAAAATCCTACCATGAATGGAAGGGAAGGAGACAATCATCCATAAAAATCACAAGCCTCTGTAGTTCACATAGATACAAGGTAAATTAAAAAATGACCACCATCAAAAGTGGTCTACATACTTCCAGCAGTGTCACCTCAACATTAAATATAAGAAAGGGAGAACAAATTGTGTTGCTAACTGCCTCAGTCGGCCTCCAATTGTAGCACTAACCATAGTTATTGAATCTTGAAACCATGAGACCTTTGGGTGGTACCAACTTTATGAAAATGATATTCACTTATCTACAACCTACCATATGTTGTGAACATGCATGGTCATTTCCAAATTTCATCTTTAAGATGGATTGTTATGCCATCAAGGTAATCTCTATGTTCCTTCAAGTGAGCGGGTGAAGTTGATTTGGGAAACCCACTACAGTCAAGTGGCAAGACACTTCAGTATGGAGAAGACAATTTTGGTACTACAAAATTATTTATATTGGTTGAAGCTTCAACATGATATCAATAACTATATCATATCCTTCAATTCCTGCTCTATCACCAAGTCAGCCACTAAAAGACAAGGACTGTACATCCCTCTTCTTACTCCCAACGAGTGTTGGGAATTCATCTAAATGAAATAAATTCCAGGTCTTCACTCATCCAAACATTGAAATGACTATGTATTCATGGTTTCTTATCAATTCTCTCATATGTCCATTATGACATCATGTAAGAAGAGTATCATAGTTGAGGCCATTTCCATGTTATTTTTCAAAAATGTGTGGGTATACTTTGGAATACCATAGAATATCATATCACATCATCATAGTGGGCTCTTGAGTACATTATTGTCGAGCCTCTGGTCATTTCTAGATACCAAGCTCACAAAATCCACTACCTTCCACCCCCAAAATAATGGACATACAAAGATCGCCAACAATATGATCATGCATATGATACACATGTACAACTCCAAGAATACACACATATGGCATGAGAGCCTTACTTATGTTCAACATAGATACAACAAATCCCTCCATAGCTTGATCAACCATTTTCAAATGGGCTTGGGATTTGAATCATTGGGCCCCATTTATGTGATGCATCCCCTTGCATTCACATAGGAACAATATTCCCATGCTCTATGTGAGGCCAAAAAAGACACCAAATTCAATGAATGGATTCAACACATCCTCTAATAGGTCCATGATATTTTATAGAAATCCAATGTGAAGTTTAAGTAGTGCCATGATCAACATCGAGTTCCACACAAGTTCCAGGTGGGAGATAGGATGTGGTTACACTTGCATAAAGTGAACCTTACAGGACCCCATTAGAAGTTTCATCCACTTTTCTATGTAACATACACCATCACTAAGGCTATGGGTGACAATAATTTTGAGTTAATTATTCCCCCCTTCATTGGATTTCACCTAGTATTTAATGTGGACCTCCTTTGGACATATTTCCCACCACTATTGGACACATAAGAGTTGGAAAAGAAGTTGACGTCCACATATGTCAACCCTGATTACATGGAATAGGAAACCATTGATCAAATCATGGAAACATAGGTTAAGGGAACTTGCCAACAAAAGATTCAACACTACTACATTGTCAAACCAGGGAAACTACTGCACCAAGGTAAGTTCCTCACCAAGCGTCAATCTCAGAAGAATTTTTACCATTTGATGGGTGAACTAGGTGAAATGGAGACCATTTATTCCTAATGTGGGATTCCTAATCTAAGTGGAAATTGGTTTCCAACCACCTATTCCACTAGCTCAAACATAATTTCTATCTTTGTAGTTTTATATGGTTTTTTTGGGTCCTAGAATTATGGGGTTGTTTTGAGGCCCTAAACAACATATTTTTTGGTGAAAAATCCCCCATTACATAGCCAAATCCATGTACTAGTTTGTTCAAAATGTATACTTCTCATGTAGACCTTTCTAATGGGGTATTCAGTGCCCCAAAATGAGATCGTAAGAGATAATTCTTCCCTCGGGAAGTTGACGTATCAACTAACCACATCAGGGCCCACAAAACCTTTGGTGTTTCATCTTCTAGGGTTATGATTTTGGATGTTTATGGTTTTCTGATGGTTCTTTATGTTCAAAGGCCTTTTGGACTCATTGTAATAACTTATTGTAAATCCACGTGGCCATCACATCTCTTCTTATAGATAACTTTCAACCATTCTAGTGACTTCATTTCACTCTACATTTCTATAGTTTCAACATATTTCATTCATTAATAAAAATTAAGCATAAATGTTTCTCTATGTTTATATCATATTTATGTGTTTCATTTTTCTCCCTCATAAAACTAAATCACTAAATATTCTGGACCTCAAAAAAAATCCAAATATGGTACTAGTTTCTCTTTTTGTAAACATAAACTTAAATCTTCAATGATTTCCTCAACATCTCCTATCCCATTTGATGCAGACTCCCCCTTCACCCCTCGGGACTGCATGACCTCTCGGTCTAGGATCGTTCACATCAAGGAGTCAGATCAACTCTTTGGGTCTCTACTAGACCATATATCCACTCAACAAGCCACCTTTTTCTCTTAAGGCACAGGTTGTATGGCATCGGTGGGCCCTCTCCTTAGTGTTGTTTGAATTCTCAACATCAATGGGAGCTAGCTCTTTTGTCCAATCCTCTTCCTTTCATGTGATCATAGACTACAACCATGGGCTATATCCCTTCGTGACTTCACACTTTAGATATTTTGAAAGCTACTTGCTCCCTTTTTCTTGATTTTTGAATCGGTGAATTCCCCAGGAGGACGCTAGCTCCTCCTGCTAGGCCCCTCTCTCCATAAGACCTCAGGATATGACCTAAGGCTTAATCTTTTAGTTTATTCACAACTTTTCGTTTCGCATTATCTTCACCCTTCTCTTCACAATTTTCCTGAAGTACGAATCTGCAAAATACTCGTATCAGATCAACTATCCTCAATGATCCACAACCAATAGCTGAGATCTTCTACATGCTTCGCGATATTTGGTAACTGATAAAAACAGTTCTTTCGATTAATGATTCTGTGAATCTACTTATTTGTTTCCACATATTTTTCCTCTGATCGACGACTAGGATTCCTTTCTGACCCAGATCCAATTCGTGGAATATTCTCTCCTCCTGCGTGCTCTTCTGGGTATCTAGACATGAATTCCAACGGTACTTATATCATCCCGCAGTTGATATGAAGGTAGTTGTTGCTCCTCCTTATGAGCTTTCACTTTCTTCCCTGACTTGGAAGATTTCAAATGTTTCAAAGGTTTCACCTTTGAACTATCTCATGAGAGCCCTAATGTGTTGGATCTCGATGGTGTTTTCCCTCCTGATATTTTGTCAATGGAATTCGAACTCACCCTGGCAAACACTTTCTCTTTGTGTGAACATTTTCACTACTCCTCCTCATCTTCGAGAATTTGGATAAGTCTGAATCTTGTGCACCCTTTGCACTATCTCTTCTAAGCTTCTCGAACTTTCTCAGTCTCCCAAGGGATTCTACCCTTATGCGTCTTTCAGAATACTTTTTGGTGCCCTCTTGTCACATTCTGCGCTCATCCTCCTAAGATTATGAACTTGAAACAAGCTCTCTCCTTTGCACACTCCTTGTTCCTAAACAACCTTCAAGTGGTTTTCTCTCAACACTTTAATTGAGTGTTAGTCTAGTGCACTCCTTGCACAACTCTTACTCTAGAGTGTTCAAAAACTCTGTGGGTGTATTCTCCTTGAAACATCTCTCTTGGAACTCGAAACAGAGTTCTCTTGTGCACTCCTTTCACTCGCTTGATGCCCTCCTGGAATATCTCTACAAAATATTCAGCAATTCTGTCCCTTTGTGATTTCTCTACAAAGTTTTTCCTCTAAAGTATTCAACAACTCGAGGGTCTCCTTGAGTCTACAAACTATCCTAGTGTGCCCTCCTAGCACATTCTTCCATGAAATCAATTCAATATTCAGATATGCACTCCTTGCGCTAGCCACAAAGTTCCAATACTCTGTTGTGCACTCCTTACACGACTTAAAGAACCCAGAACGGTTTAACAAAAATCACAGATAGAGAAATTCTATCTATCCCTGTAGATGGAATCTATCTCATGCATCTACAACATAAATTCATAAACACATAAAAGACAACATTCAAATGCATAAAAACACAGACAACTCATGGGAAGGAAAAATTGCTTTGTATTAATCTTAGAATGTCTGTACAATGTTTACAAAGACTAGACTGCAACGGAGTCTCAGTTCCCTCCACTCTTGAGTCCTCTACTCGCTCATTTTTCTCTACATCCTAGATCTAATAAAATTTGATACCAAGATATTTTAAAAAAGAGGATCTTCTGAAACTCTCCCTCTATATACCTACTCTCATCAATTACATTGAATTACATTCAATGGCCACCTAGACATGAATCAAATCTAGATCTTTATCAACCTATCAACCATTACAGGTGACATGATCTCTTGCGTGCACAAAGGAATGGATTTGTCCCTTCCAACCTTACATCATTTAATTGCAATTAATTACAATTTTGAAAATGAGGGGCAAATGAGAGGGTTGGTGCCTCTGCCCTCCTTGAATGTGCATTGATGTGTTGTATAGATGGCACGTTGTTGAGGTGTAGCGATGCTCCTTCATCACCATCAAATATGGGGGGTCACATGGATAAATCACATTCTAGTGCATGGATTTTATCACGACAGATTCGTGAGATGACATGTCATGGTTTTTCTCTTA
>JZKD02S0485509.1:0-17113 GCA_000966675.3 Picea glauca | reverse complement strand
AAATTTCGGCATGTAGTAATTTGATATGACTACTTAAACTCTTGGAAACTTAATAGTCTGAACCTTCCCTGATCAATCTTATTTAAGACTAATTTCAAGATTAGTAAACAACTCCGACTTCCACGAGATATATCTCACAAATAATAATGATTCAAATTCTTAAAAAAATTCCACATGTAACTCATTGTGTCTCCTCGGTATTCTCAAAATTTTAAAGTTGGAAACTTCATAGACAAAAATGTACAACAAAAATTCCAAGTTGACTCTTTTAAACTTGATTTCAGGATTAGTCACAAGCTTTATCTTCCACGGACTATATCTATGAAATTATAGCAAACCAGAATATGCAATTTGGATCACCTATACTAGGATATGTCTCCTCAATCTCCATAAAATCACACTATATGAAACCTCCTAGAAAATAAGTTATAGATAAAATCTCAAGATGACTCATTTAAAATTGAATTCATGATGAGTCAAAAACCCTATATTCCATAGGCTATATCTCCGAACATATAATGACACAAAACCTGGAATTTTTACCACAGATACCTTGATATGTATTCTAAGTAACCTATAAATTTATCCATTTGAAGCATCCTGAAAAAAAGGTTATAGAGAAAATGCCAAGATGACTCGCTTGAAGAAGCAAAACCCTAGGATCGATGCTCTGAAACCAAATGTTATGAACCAACACCTTGAGAATGATAAAAAATCAATGAGTAATAGTCCACTTTGAGGGGAAACCTCCTTTTACAATATATTGAATGTAAAAGATGAGATATGATGATCCTAAGACCAATTCTCCTTGGTATATATCTAAGATACAAGGGGTACAATTATAATGAAAGGGTGCAATGAAGGGTTCTAGCCTACATACAAATATAACACTAGAAATGCAATAATTCAATAAGGGGCTTAATAAGGGTTTCATACATAACATGGGGCTTTGTCTAGGGCTTAACAACTTGGTTCAATGCCTAATTTTTGTGGTGTGCCCCTTCATGAGCATTATTTGGTGTATATTACTATTATTTTTGGATGAGGGTGAATTTCCTTTGAAAGGCTAATTTTCACGTGTTGTAACATGGTAAATCATGGATTATGAATGATCTAAATACTCCATTTTTAAAATATTTTTTGGACTTGTCACAAAGTTCGTTATAAAATAATAATATTTATTTGTATGAGAGAAGAGACTCACTCTATATAAATAGGAACTCTCTCTCTCTCTCTCTCTCTCTCTAAAAGGTGGAGAATTTGGGGATTGAGGAGCTCTCCCCTTCGGCTACATTGTACATCATTTTGGCAAGCTTAATTGAGAATTTGAAGTACAATTTCATTTGATGTGAGGCTTTATTGTGCACCTATATTCTATATGTTTATTTTATATTAGGAAACCCTTTTAGCATGTCATGATCTCCTTTATAATGAACCATGCTTCATTATGGATAGAGTAAAGTGAGCTTTTAACCCTCTTATTTCTATTGGGATTGTGTTAACCTATCATCTAATAAACCCAATTATTTTTAGATTAACATAACCTCACATTCACAGAAAATATTAAGTATGGCACCTGTAGCCTTCCAAGGTAGTTTTTATCTATAAAAAATAGCAAGCAAAGGTTGATTTGTGGCATGTATAACAACCCCTATTGCCTTACATTTTCATGCACTTTCCCTCTTGAATTCATACCACTTTGACTCCATTCAACCCATATATGGATAGGAACTTGTCAAAGGGTTTCTACCTTCATAATTCTTTCTCACACTACTCATTATCCATTTTACTAATACCATTCATTTTGTTAAGGCTTGCTCTTCAAAAATCACCTTGTGCCTCCACTCCATAGCCTTAATAACCTTATCTTTAGGGAAGCCTCTCTTGAGTTGGAGAAGATCCAATCAGAAGTGTGAGGAAGAGATAATGTGGTGACAGTGGGTAGCCTCCATGAGTTCACAAAACTAGCCCTTTTGTGCTTAGGACTTTACATCATACAAGGGTGCTAGATGTTGTTGTAACATTTTGGCATCATTGCCAGGGATAGAGTCCATTTCCTAGATTGTGTAGATTTTCTACATTGGTTTTATGAGTACTTGTCTTGAAGATATCTTGCACATATGGTGACTCCACATTTGATGGCTTACAAATTTTGGAGGTGAGAACAACAATCAAACACTTGAAGAAATCACCTTGGTGACTCCACATTTCTGATTTTGGTATGAGGTATGATGGTCATGTATATTTTAGATTTTTCAGATTTGAAGTAAAGAGGTGTGGCCCCATTATGTAAGGGATTGGAAGCAAAGTTGTTTGTTCCTTTATATTTTTCATGCAATCATGGATATTAACATGATTTCCATTATGAAATATGGAAAAAACATGCTCCAAGATTCTATGGAAGTCATAATGATTATCTTTCTTTTCTTGCATTCTATGGAAATCATAATGATTAACTTCCTTTTCTTGCATATTTCATGGAATTTATTGAAAATTTTAATCTTGTCCATGAATATATAATTATGAAAAAGTTTACACATTCCATGAAAATAGATGCAAGGGAATGGTATGATAGTCTCAACCCAAATGAGATAATTTTATTGGTATGTTTCCTCATAGTTTTCAAGGCTTTTGAATGGATGTGGAAGATCAAATGGAAGAATTAAATGATGCATTTCTTTGGGTTGAAATTTATAAAGACAAGAAAATAAAGTTGGGTGATATGATGCTTACATATGAGAGAGACCCCTCAAGGCCTCTCTTGGATAAAATAAAATGCAAAAAGAAAGCATTGATTTTCTTGCTTGAGTATGCAAGGGAAAAATGTGGGATGCTAGATCAAGAGGAATTTGTGAATGGTGTGCATGAGGTTATTGAAGATTCCATTGCAGCTCCACATGAAGACAAGGGCAATTGAGAGAATGATGCTAACATTGAAGATTTTAGGAATCATGAGCAGCCCACATAGGCTATAATTTTTTGCAGAAAAAAGTAGTATTTTTCGGCCATGTGTGACAATGAATATTGCAGATTTTTAAGAGTATGTGAGACGTCTTTTTGGAAAAAAATTTGCATATATATTTTCTATCCATATATACCTTCATCTCTCACATTTTTCTGCATAAATTTTCAGTTGAAACATTTATTTTGGAAATTTGCGTTTAAGACAACATGCTTTTCAAATTGTCATATATTGCAAAAATTTGCAGCCTTCTTTTTAGAGGAAACATGTTGAAATTTTTCAGTTTTTAGAGCATGTTAGTTGTTGGATCATGTTGTCATTGATGCCAAAGGTGTGATTGATTGATGCCATTGATTGATGTCAAGTGATTGATTGTTTGATTGATGCCAAAGGATTGATTGATTGATGATTGATGTAATGTAATATGTATTGTCCTTGATGAGAATGCATAGATGAAGATGGATCAATGAGTTGACATTGATATGATGAAGATAGATCAATGGGTTGTCATTGATACATGATGAAGATGGATCGATGTGGTTTCATTGGTATATGATGCATTGTTGGGAAAATGTATAGATGAATCATTATTGTCTTATCATGGTTAATAAAGTGCACAAATGGATGAACTCCAAAGTGGTCCCCTTATGGTGAAAGCCCTCACGGGAAGACACTTTGTGGATTGAGTTATCCTAGAAGAATGGTTAGAGAACCCATGTTTGATTGAGGAATAATGAGATGAAGATCAATGAATTTGTTAATGAAACTATCCTAGATGGATAGTGCTTGTCATGCCATTTCCAGTGGTATGTGGAATGTCACATAACTCCTCATGGTTTGAGACTTATGGCCTTACGAAGTTGGAGGACCCCCATATGAAGGCTTGAAGCCCCCAAGGTCAAAGAAGTCAAAGTGACCTAAAAGAAGAAATCATTATTTAAATTATAAAGTAAAGTGACAAAGTCAAGGTGGATTATTTAAATAATAAAGAGAAGTGACAAATTCAAGAAAGATTATTTAAATGATAAAGTAAGGTGACAAAATCAAGAAGGAATATTTAAATGATAAAATATTGGAGAACTTTCTATTTATGGAAAGTGGTTAACCCTAAAATAAGGAAAATAGGTTAAGTGACATAGAAATGGGTTAAGTAACCCAGAGGATGAAAGTATAAATAAGATAGCAATGGTCTCTTGTAATACATCCCTTTTGTGGATCAATGGAGAGCTTCTTGTGAGAATATATTTTGGAGTATTGATGG
This sequence comes from Picea glauca, assembly GCA_000966675.3. NCBI lineage: Eukaryota > Viridiplantae > Streptophyta > Pinopsida > Pinales > Pinaceae > Picea > Picea glauca. The sequence goes on along the minus strand of JZKD02S0485509.1, from coordinate 12,890 downwards.
AGAGATTCTTGTGAGAGAATTTTGGTGTGGATCTCTTGAGCATTGAAAATCTATTTGGGAAAGAGAGTGTGAGGAGGATATCATGGATGCATTGAAGTTTCAACAAGTCTGAGATCATGACAGAGAAATTCTCGGAATTACAAAAAAACCCTATTTTTTGGTGCGTACGCAGGTTGTCTGTGTATAGGGTGTGTATATGTAAGGTGTCTGTGTACAGGGTGTGTACAGTACGCGGGATGTCATTGTACAGGGAGTGTACAATGAATAAAATCATGGATATTTTTGGTTGAGATGATGACACGTTGTTGAAGACTGAAGCAGGTTACAGATCTGCATTCTATGGGCTCAGATCTATCACTGAGACACTAGTATGATTACATTATTGTCTCGATGGATAGTATTGCTTGTTGTGTTGTGAATGCCTATGGAATTCTTGGTATGGTTTGTGTGATGTGGTTTATGTTGGTTGATGGAGTGAGCAACACTCTTATGATTCAGTACTGATATGATGGTTGTAGTATGTTGATTGCTTATGCATGATTGAGTAGCATTCATATTGATTGGTTATGGAGCATCAGTAAGCTATTGGAGAGCTTGGATGTGTTGTGACTGGATGGTGGTCAGTTTGGATAGTGAGAAACATAAGAGAATGATAAATTGGTTGTAGAGGATATGAATTGATCTTGAAGGATAAACCCTAATAGCTCAGAAGGTATACACATGTTGTAGTATTGTTTGGGAGCGTATATGTGGGTTGTATTACTTCTTGGGCACGTATACACGCGAGGTGTACTATTGGTATGGCGCATACATATGTGTGCTGCACTACCGACAGTTCATGTACCTATTGCAGATTGATATCTGTTGAGGATTGTTGCCTCATATCAGTTGGTGCTGAGTGTGTAAGTTGAGTCTTGCATGATAGAGCTGGTGCTCTTGTAGAGTTGTACTCTATTCAGTTGTTGTTGAAAAACCCAAGGATTGTAGTTCGTAATAAAAAGAAAATTGTACATACATCTTGTGTTCTTTGTGTTCCTTATGGTGATGACTTGTTGATGATATATTCTTGATATATGTTGCTAATATGTGTTCACATCTAACTGGTCATAAATGACACCAATGAGTAATGAGTAAAATGTTGAATGCTGACTAATGAGTTTTGTGTAAGAGGGAAGTTTTGGGAAAAAGCGCCACACACTCATTCAACCCCCCCCCCTCCCCTCTCTAAGTGTGGTAAGTGTGTCCAACATTAGTGATGGAAATTTCCAACTGTCTTTTTCTTCAGATTTTAGTGAATGCGCATATCATTTTTCTATTGGAAATCATGTTTTTAGTGTTGGAAATTATATGGGGAAACAAAATGTTGAGTGTAGATTTTATGACAATCATTTCTGGCCATATGTTTGTGATCATGATTTAATTTCTAGATCCAAAATTTCATCTCATACTTCATCCTTGTATTTGATTGAAGACAAATTTCTATTGGGGAAGCCTACACTTTCAATTTTTGAAGATGTAAATAATAGTCTTATTACAGATCAACCTTTGAAGAGACATTTTAAAGATATTTTTCAGATTGATAATGGACTACCATGTACCTTTTCAAAGCCATTTTTCAATCATATTTAACATTGGATTGTGTTAGCATGTGCTAGAACACACTACTCTTGTTTATATTTTTATATTGGCTACCATCTTTGTAAATTTCATTTTGCAGCCATGATATATTAAGGAATCCAACATATGATTATTACATGTATCAAGTGTCCTTGTTTTGTTTGATGATCAAACACAAAGGAAGATATAATGACATTGATGAAGTGCTAGCATAGCTTCATTGGTTGTATGATTATACTTAGTACTTTTATTTTCCTTTGTCAAGTAGAGTAGGTAGAAGAAATAAGTTCTTGAGAGCATTAGATAGGAAGAATAAGCTCAACATTTGAGCATTAGTTGTTTCTTTCATGTTGTCATTAGCATGGTTGGCTTATGTTTTTTCCTTGTAAAGCCAAATTTTAAACTCTTGATATTATATAAAAAGAAAAAGAGAATAAGTATGTGGTGTTTGTGGACGTTGATATGTATACATCCTTCCACATGGTCTTGCCCCATCTTTCTTCTTGACAGGTTCAACCAAATATTTATGGGGTTCTCATACACTGCCAAGAATAGTGCATATCCCCAAGTTGGAGCCTATTGTTACAACTTGTATTGTATGAGGTTCCAGCTTGTGATTTTCATCACATTGATGGAGATTTATTGTTGGTACTCTTGGAGCATTGGAAGAACTTGGGGGATTTATATTCATGGAGTCGGGCCTTCTCTTCATTGCATTTGATCACTTGATGGAGATATTTGGTTGGGGGAGTTTCACTTCTCCTTGGTTGGATGATGATTGTGCTTGTTGCTTGGTGGTCTTCTCACATGTGCTTTCCTTGTTGATCACCCCTTGGTTTCACTTTTGATATATGTGGAGCATATTATCTCATTACAATGGTTTGTCATATATGCTCATATTGGATGTGGATGATGCTTCTAGCACCCCAAGGGGTAAATGATGATGGTTAGGAGATATATGTTTCATGATTGTTGAAGTTTTCTAATGACCTTTTCATGATGATGTGGTATTATTTGGTGTCACTGGGAGGGGTGTTCTACATGGTCCTTATATGTTCGATGTATGATGGGGGACACACTTGATGGTTGGATGGGTTAGCTTTTTTGTTATGTCCATTTCTCTTATGATGTTGCTATGGTGGGATGATTCATGTTGCCTTTGCGGGATTTTCCTAGGTGATTTAACTTTACTATAAATGTCACATTTGTTAGGCATCACCTAGATACATTTCAAGAATGTTAGAACTCTCATTGATACATTATTTCCTAGGTTTGAGTTAGAGAGTGGGTATTACATTATGATTTGATATTGACATACCATTTTACTAAGATTATATGGTGATTTTGATGTAATAATCCCTTGTTGGTGGTACACTTTAGGTTGGACCTTATGTTTTGTTGTTATCATGGTGGGGTTTTGTTAGAGAGAACATCTTTTATTTACATGATACACCACTTTATTAAAGCGCACCCCTCATTGGCACACATGTTCATGGTGATTTAATTTGTTGGTSAYTAATTGAGAGGACTATGGTTATATTTGAGAATTAACCTTTGTGCACACATGTTGAGGTTGATTTAACTATTCAAATGTTAAATTAATCTAATTTATCCAAATTAAGGTCAATAGMTTGGGAACCCTACTTTATGTGCTTCCTTTTCACACTTGGAGTGGCTATTTGGAGTTTTCTAGTGGTGTACCCCCYTTATTGGGMACAATTTTCAAGACATGCAATATATTATTGGTTTCTTAGTGAGGTTGGCACACTTCTMTASGRCACACTCTCTTAGGTTGGTTGGACACCTTTATGACATAGCATTGATGAGTTCTARCCACCTTAGCACATTATCCTAGGGAACACTTCRCATGGAGAATATTTTATGATTTATTGAGTGGTTGAGGTAGTTACATGGCACATTTTTCTAGGGAACACCTCTCCTARGTGCTCTCTCATCTTTATTGCATGGATATTTCAGCTACRCTTGGCATATTTAACCTTCATCAGAGAACATCCTCACCTTTTTGATTTGGCATGTATGTATTATTTTATTGGGGCRGTTATGGAGGTTKTTATTGGGAGGCGTGTGGCACATGAGGAGAGTCACACATGTGGYTTAACATGMTCTTGTAATTGGCCTCCTTTMTATTTTTGGAGATTATTCTTGGAGGACGCATAGGTGGAAGGCTTCTTCTTGTTATTTTTKGATATTCTTAGAGGGCACACTTGTGGAGACATTTCTTGCTATTCTTGGATATATTMTTAGAGGGCACACTTGTGGAGACATTTCTTGCTATTCTTMTTMTTMTTATTATTATTATTATTTTGTTTTGTGGAGATGGTCCAATTGCTATTTTTGGGTTTTAACTACATGTTTTCTTGTGGAGCACTCCATCCACTTGRCATCTTGCACATTCATCCACATAATTGGTTACCKTGGAATTCATACATGTGGAGTGGTTGCATGCATACACATTTTTGGAGGGCGCATTCCATGTGGACACTTGGAATTTGACTTGGTTTAATGCCTATTTTTGGTKGTGCATCCCCTTCATGAGCACTRTTTGGTGCATATTACTTCTATTTTTGGATGAGGGMRAATTGCCTTTGGGATAAWTTTCACATGTTGTTATATGGTCAATAATGGATTTAGAAGAGATCTAAATACTCCATTATTAAAATATTTGTTGGACTTGTCATGGAGTTGGTTAGAAAATAATAATAYTTTAWTTGTACAAGAGAAGAGACTCACTYTATATAAAGAGGAGCTCTCTCTCTCTCTCCAAAAATGGTGGAGAATTTGGGGATAGAGGASCTCCCCTTGGGMTAAGTTGTACACCATTTTGACAAGATTAYTGGAGAATTTGAGGTAAATTTTCATTTGATGCAAAAATTTATTGTGCACTTATATTCTATGTRATGATTTTATATTAGGAAACCCTTGTAGCATGTTGTGATTRCCTTTATAATGAACCATACTTCATTATGGATAGAGTAATGTGAGGTTTCAACCCTTTTATTTCTATTGTGATTMTGTTATCCTACCATATAATAAATCCAATTTTTATTAGATTAGCATAACCTTRCATTCATGAGAAATGATTAAGTAAGGCACCTATAGCCTTCTAGGGTAGTTTTCTACTATACAAATCAACAAGTTAAGGTTGATTTGTGGCATGTGTAGCAATCCCTATTGCCTTACATTATCATGCACTCACCCTCTTGAATTCATAGCACTTTGACTCCATTCAACCCATATATGGATTGACACTTGGTCTAGGGGTTCTACCTTCATACTCCTTTCTTATACTACTCATTATCCATTTTACTACAACCATTCATTTGTTAAGGCTTACGCTTCAAAAATCACCTTGTGCCTCTACTCCATAGCCTTAGAAATATTATCTTTAGGGAAGCTTCCCTTGAATTAGAGAAGAGCCAACTAAAAGTGTGAGGAAGATCCATTGTGGTGACAATGGGTAGCCTTCCTAAGTGAATAAAACTATCCCCTTGATGCTTAGGACTTTACATCATATGAGGGTGCTAGATTTTGTTGTAACAAGGCTAATTCATGGTACTTAATCCCCTCCCAATAATCCCCTCCCATTCCTCAATGACATAACACCCCACAACGGAATGCCAACCATTGATTCCAAATGAGTGGATTAGATATTGGTTGTCCACAACAACCCTTATCCTTTTATTTCCCTAAAATTCCCTTCCTTGTTATAGAACCTATGTTGTAGATCTTTAACTGGAAAGACAAATCACGATGGTTCACAGAACTTGAAAATCCTTCAATCCCTCATGAATCTTACCCCCGTAATGAATTACCAATCGTTGATCCAACATGGGTAGGGTGGATCGAAAAAGTCCACTGCTTTCATCCCTTTCTTCTCTTGATTAAACCTCCTCCCATGATAGGATATAAACCGTTGATTTGACCTTTGAGGAGCCCACTTCAACCATTCATGAGATTTAGTAACTTAGTACATTCACGCATAGTTAGTTATCTAAGTTTTTGTAGTGGGGAGTTACAAGGGGCTAGATATTTTCTTCATGGGTCTATCTTGGGTTATTCCAAGGGGTAAATTGAGGCACTTTAAGATATTGAAGGGTCAAGATCACTTCTAAGCTTTGAAATTTCAATTCTCCTTAGATATTTGGGGGAATCTTAGGAAACATTTAGGTATGGGTCCCATAGGTGACAACACACTTAACAAAATCTATTCAATGTTATGTCAAACTAGCATGCATAACCAATGTAGAAATTACTCGATCATGAAGATAAAAAAACATAAAATTCAAACATGCAAGTACACAAAGTTTGGACAATAGAAACACTTCATATATAAATAATATGAACTACATGTACATATCACAACTTAATACAAGCTGGTACAATTCATGTTCTCCAAACCGTAGCTATGCAAAACATAAAAAATCCCTAACCACCAATTCCTAGCAAGGAATCACTCCGAACCAAAGCTAGTCGCTCCACCAAAGATCCACAACAAGTTAACATACACATTGTTAAGTCATATTTGGAACCTACACTTGGATTACACAAATGTTAAATATAAAGCCCCTTTATCTTATCCACATCAAGTACTCCAAGTAGTACTATAGTTTATAAATTCCTTAAAATCTTAGTCTTATTCTGTGACAAGAAACCACAAGATTAAGTGCTCCCTTTACTCCTCTAAAGTTTATCCCAAACTTAGATTCCCTTGTATTCTTAGGGACAAACCCTAAACTTAGTCTTCTCTTGAATCCCCTTAAGAACCCTAGAACTCAAAACAAAAGAGAGAAAATACAATGAAGAAGAGTACAATGATAGAGATCAATTCGCTCTGGCTCTCACATCTCTAATACAAGTGTGTGAGTGAATAAATGAATAAAAAGACTATGTTCTCCCTTTATTTATATGAAATGTGAGGGAGGCAAACAATAACAAAGTGGAGCTTGTCCACAACAAACAACCTATTGAGCTAGCAACAACCCCCCATGCTTTTAACTTCAACATTTGATAAATAGCATGGGGCCCCTCCTTATGCTTTAAGTGTTTATGGAATTTCATGGCCTTGGTGAGCATCATCTTCCTATACCATGAAATTTTTCTTTGCTTGATTGAGTCTGCCTCGATTCTTTCACTTTGAATCTCACTAGATTTTTTCATATGCATGCCTTGACCTTTTCCTTTGCTTTTAAACACGTTTTCTTCCACTTAGAATTTTTCTTCAGAAAACTTGTGCAAAAATTCTTAATCACACTTGAGAAAATTTCAAGCGATACAATACTTATCACACTTAAAAACAAATCATGCAACATTGGACATTTCATGCTCAAAATTTTTTTGTGCAACATTGGATGTTTCATGCTAAAAAAAAATCATGTGATGTATTGCATGGAAATTTTTTCAGTGAGATATGTCACATCCTCCAAAAGTTTACTCAATCATGACAAGAAAAAATTAAAAGAAAAAAATTTCCCAATGCTAACACCCTTTATCACATCCTTCAAATGTCTTGCCAAAAGCGATATATCGCACAAAAATATTTTTCGTGGTATACATTGCATCACACAAAATTTTCCTCGCAACAAAGGGGAATTGGAATGCACCTAAGAGTATTTCCCAAAACAATATGCTTTGTCATCTCCCAGTCGTGTGGCACCACGATGTCTTGGACACAGTGGTTCAACTAACCCACATCTTATTGCACTTGAATTACACCTCTTCATTCAAGGCGTGCCCATAACCATCCTTGAGCTACAATGAGTCAAGTCACACACTTCAACTCTACATTTTAAATAATATAGGCTCACGTCCAATTTTGGCAAACTTTCACAACAATACTTAAACAGTTTGACAATTTATACAACTTAACACAAGTATACAAGTACACAAGAGAACATGCAACATATGACAATGACACGACTGTTATGTTTGGGTGACACCAAGACATTCATAACACCTGTATAATAATGATGATACAAGATGTTACAAGTTATAACACATGTACAAGAGGGGAGCCACAACTCGTTACAATGTTACAAAGAAAATCGGCCAAGTCAACTTCCCAACCTACATAATGTCTTTGCACGATCAACCCCTTGTTGCAACCTCGGGTCCACCTCTTGTGGATCTTGGCTCACTCGAATGCTTCTTCCAATTTATTCAACTCCTTCTTCATTGTTGTCTCTACTTGCTCTCATTCTTCTCCTTAGCTCCTCTATCCCTTTCCAAATATATAGGCACCTTCCCTTTTGTGAAAAGAGTCGTGTCCCTTGGAAATGACCCAAGCTAACCCATCATTTTGTTGTTTTGTTTTCCCAAGTCGCGATGAGTTCACCGCCTTTCCCATCGTTGGGTCATTTTCACCCCAACTTGTTAATGTGAAAGATGACCCTTTCCACATCCTCAAGCTATCCAACCAATCAAGATAGTGTCATACACCAGTAATGGGAACGAGTCCCCTTAGCTCCACACATCTGATTCGTGCACCTTACTCGTCCCATATAAGGGTGGTTCACCACTCCACCCTTATTCTGCCAAGTGTGTCTTCTTCGTTCGCCAACTACATCAAGTCTCCGTGCATGTCTTGGAAACATTCTCATGCAATCTATGTCGAAGGATTTACAGGAACTCTTCAAAAGACTTGTCCATTTTCTTCTTTTCTCTCCTTGCGACATGTCACGAGAGAATATTGTTCACGTGAAATGACATGTCATGAGAAAATTTGTCTTCGTGTAAAATGGTGCATCATCCAAAATTTTCTTCCTCGCAACAAAGGGGAAAAAATCTTGCCCATTTTCATGTCACATCACTCGAAAGTTTCCCTCCTTGCGACATATTGCATGAATTTGTTTTCATGTAATACACCCTTTATTGCACCCAAAAAAACTTGTGTGAAATATTACATTGCACAATTTTAATCTCCACTCCATCTCACGAAAATAACCATTAATTTAACATCGCTAACCTTTCATACTGATCGATGACTTAGATACAGTACAAGGGCGGGGAAGGGGAAATGGGTCCCGCAAAGGCAAAACAACAAATATATACCTGCCACCTGTCAAAAGTAGTTAGAAAACTGCTCAGTTGTGGGTTTTTTGTAACTGAACATGGCTCTTAGCCAATCATCATTGTTAACAATTACTTTGGTAGATCTAAAATTTCCACCTTGTTAATTGTTGAAACTTACACTGCCACTTGTCCACCAAAGCCTAGGGGCACTTAGTTTGTAAACATCTATAAACATTAGAAACTCGAAGGAGATCGAGGCTTTTTGGCTCTTGGAGTTTTTATGTACTACTGGGACTTTAATGAGGATAAGTCATTTTGGCCAAGCTATTTTCTGGAGAACTCTAATTCCCGTGTTGCATCTTCTGTGGATTATTCTATTTCTTTTGTTCAACACTGGAGTTGTGTAAGAATGTATTTCACACTATAGAGTTTTCTTATGTGTAGATGTTGCATTCTAATTTATGTCTTCATGAAATTTTTGTTTGAATAGATGATCATAGGACTATAGATGGTTATTTTAATGCTAGACTATTTTGGGTTTGCAGTCATGTATTCATAATCTTGTCTTCATTCTTTAGTGAACTATTTCTCAGGTCATTAACAAGAGAATGTGTGATTCTGTGGTTACTCTCTGATCACTATTAATTATGCATTTTCATTTTATATTAATTGCATTTCACTCTTTAGTTTAGAAAACCATTAACGATGGATTAGGCCATAACCAATAAACCACTAAACTAGTAATGGTTGTTGGGCCATAATCTGGATGGGTTCCCCACTCCAAATGAGATGAGGTCTAATTGGGATTTCTCACCACGGGTAACCCGTTTTGTTGGCCAAGGTCATTTCGAATCATCGACACAACCTAACTAAACAATACATAGACCCACAACTAATATCCCTTACGGACTGCTGGTGTGTTTTTGTGTTATTTAAATGTCAGTTCTCTTTCTTTCCAACAATGTCACACTTGTAATAACCCTTGCCTTACTGCCGATATATTTTGTGTTTATTTGGTTTAGGACTTTTGTCAAACAATTAATCAACAAACCATCACAATTTGGCATACAAATGAAATATAGATTTAACTCTCAAAAAGGGGTTTTATTGTGTTCAATTACCAATAAAAAGAAGTTACATTTAATGTAGATGATCCCACTCTTATTCAAATTGTCAAACAAAAATAAACTCAACAATGGAATCAAATCTATTTACTATTATTCTGAACTATAGATAACCCTACTATTGGAAAACATTTATGGCACATAGATACCCTCTTCTTTGACACCAAGAACAACCATTTGGTTTGCACGATTTAATGAGGAAAATGAGGATGAACATGGTTTATATTCAATGCAATGGATAACACTTTTACTCCCAACTGTAATAGCAGCCATACTCAGCAAAAAAATTAGATTTAATCACTTTTTCCCTGAACTGTAAGTAACATACTTGAACAAAAATTAGCACATGGGAATGATCCTCCTTTAGGCACTACTATTAGAAAGTTAGTGGTACAATTTACAATTGCAAATAAGGCTAAGAATAAAGATGAGAAGGAAAACTCGTTCTTCCTGTTATGGCTCCCCTTTTTGGATCTGATCTAAACTATGCAAAGACCCATGATTTTGTTGACATTAGGCTTGACCTCCTTGCAATGATCCCACACAAAACTATCACAACCCTCTTACTTGATGCCACAATTTTGTTGTAAGAGATTTAACCCTCTTTAGAATTCACACGAATTGTGAATGGAATATATTAGATCTGATAGTGAATGACATAGCCTCCACTTTTGTTGCCACGAGCTGGTAATAGAAGTGTGACCTCCCTTATGCTGCACACGTTTTGAAGATGAGGGTTTGGCCTCCACAAACAACACAAAAACTCTGCAAATTCCCACACAACTTAACAAAACAATGGATCTTCCATCTGCAATGAATCCAAGTAAGAGATATGTGTGATCTCTCCTTCCTTATCAACTAGGGTGGCTTAATTTCACCACCGAACCCAATTTACTCAAAGGTTTAGGCTCCAAAACCACAAAAGCTACAAGAGCTCTCCAAATTGATTTTGATAAAATGATCATGAATAATGAAAGAATGAGCTCATAATTCTCTTTTATCCCCTTTTTTCCTTTTTCGCTCAATTAAATAATATAAAGTCTTTATAAAATATATTTTAATTATTTCCCCCAAAGTCACTTTATAACACCCTTTTAACTCCAAAAAGTGATCTATTGGATTTTAAAGCATTTTCGGGCATTGGAAGTCACTTTTCATCATATCAACATTTAAATTTTTTCATCCCGGTTCCAATAAGCAATAACACTAATGTGCCCCCGTAAATAATTTGATTAAAATAACACCCTTAGTGAATTTAATTAAATAATGCTCAATATTACTCTCAATTTATAGAAACAGTCAAAATGTATCGAAACCAAAAACTGACTGCGCATGAGTGATCTCGATGATGAAAAATGATAAACATACCTAGCTGGGCGATTTACTAAAAATAGATGCTCCCTCCCAGAATCTTGGAGCCCTAATCAAAAGATGAAAATAAATTCTAAAAGAATCACATAACTCTTCTAAACCATTTGAGCTCACTGGTAACATCAAATTAACCTTCCGATCAGACTGACACAAACCCAGAAATTCATCTCCACTTGCAGATAAATAGAACCCAAAAATGGGGAAATTATACCACATGTGAAGCAGTCCAACTCCAAGTAACACATCTCAAGCTCCAAAACATGCATGTCCAATAACTAAGAGTAAGGTGAACACTACACACGATGTATCCAAGGCTCTTCCAAAGGTCTCCAATGCTCCAACACTCCTTCCTAAGCCATGTATACCTCTAGGTCCACCACATCTATATGATCACTCATCAACCCAAGTGTCCTCAAGTCAAGTAGAAGTCTCCATGCAAACAACCAAGTGTCATATGCTCTCTAGGTCCCAACACCCTTCTCCAAGATGCTCAACCCTTCTCCAAATGGGTCATCCTCTCAAACAAGAAACCAACCTCCATGTGTGTGCCTCATGAAGAATGTCTCCAACCTCCTAAAGAAGTACACCACATAAACATCAAATCAAAGCATAACAATCCATGAACAAACGATTTACAATGTATATGCCCATCATGATACAACCAAAAGTAATCAACACACCATGCACCCCACATCACTTAAAGCACCCAAGCATATTGTAAACACTATGAAAATAACCTTAAAAGATAACAAAGAAAAGGATTTCCACTTAATTATATCTTACCATATTGAAGAATACATTGAATGTTGTATTAATCCTAAGAAGATAAGGATAGGGCATATCATAGGACTAAGTAACTTCCAATTTATCTTAATCCTATTTTTCATGGTAATTAATGATTTATACCTTCAAACACTGATAACCGGTGGTATAAATAATTAAGGCAAAAAAAATATTTTTAGATGGATGCACGAAATAAGAAACCGTAGAATCAAACAGAAGAAACATGATATGACTGTTCCTACAATTAATAGTTTTCAATCCTAGAAGAAAAGGGCAGGGAATACACTGAAACTAAGGTAAAATACACTCTTGTCTTAATCCCATTCTTTATGGTAAACAGAGAATTTATATGTCAGATCATTGATAGACATAAACGAACAAAAGAAAAGTTTCACTTGTGCTTGTTTTTGGGTTTTAGAAAATGACAGTCAGCGAGATTAGATGCTTAAATATGATATTACTACCTCCACAACAAAATCATAACTACAAGCAAAAGATTTTGCAGGGATCATCAACCGTTTAATTTCTAGCATTTGAATTTCCTTATCCTATGATTATACTTATTGTCATGGGCATTTTATGTTGCTTCAATAGGATTTCCAAAAAAAATAGTTTGATATAAAACAATTAGTTGGCCAGCAAAATTTGGCAGATAGAAATTTGAATGATCTGTTTTATAAATTGGCAACAAAGCTACATGATCTTGATTTCAGGTCACATGTATAAATGGCTAAATGGAGCCCATATGTGACTTCCATTGACCCAGCAGGTGCCATAGTTACCAATGTGCATGGAGAAACAAGTGCCCATTGGATGAACTGAACGTACATCAATGCACATCCGATAAGCCCTGCTCATCATGGATCAAATTTGAAAGGAAAGGTTATATTTCAATTTGAAGGGTGAATTTCACTTTAACTCAATTGGAAAGGAAGAGTTATATTTCAATTTGAAGGGTGAACTTCA
>JZKD02S0485498.1:0-17113 GCA_000966675.3 Picea glauca | reverse complement strand
AAAGAGGGTGAGGAAGGTTAAATAGGGAGTAAAAATGTAAAAATAAAACAACTTCTCAATTTCAATAGCTTCTCTAATGATCCTAGTCAAATAGTGATCAGTTTCGGCTAATAGTTTAGTTTGGTCAAAACATATGAGGTGCTTGGTGTTGTTGGAATGCTCAAGGATAATAGGTTTTGAAGTGTGATTGTGGTTTGTATGGGTTTAAAAATTTACACATAGAAAAACTAAATGTTTGTAAATTATAATTGGGAGAATCTATAGATAAGACAAACTTTAAGTTCTTGAAAATTATAAGTAGATTTAATACCTTTTATTCAAATGTGGCAATGGATGCTAGAAAATATCCAAAGGAATATACCATATTGAAATCAATAGGATTTCACCTCTCTCAATATGAATATATTGCAAGGATGTTACTTCTTTTTTTGTAGAAAAAAGACTTCTCCAAAGCTTCTCTTTGCTCGTGCTCAGAAACCCCTAAACAACCTCTTGCAAAACTCTTTATTTTGGCCTTCTCCTAAATAAAATTTGATTCCAAAGTTAGTTGGAATATCTATTGGAGGCTGAAGGACACTAGAAAGATTATGTGGGTTGATATTACGACTTCAGGGACTACATTATCTTGTAGCATGGACAATTAGAGAATTTTTTAGCAATGTCACATGGACCATTTTTTTAAGCCTCAAATTAAGAAAAATGCCCATATTTGGTCCAAGTGTATCGATTATATCTTGGAATACATATAGGTTTTTAACATATATGCATAATATCTCTTTTTCTAATGGTCGTATAACCAATATTTAAGCCTTGCTTTCCAAATCTATCTATCGAATGTGCATAGTTGTGAAGTCAAGAGTTTTTAGAGTCCAATAATTCAAATTCGTTCCATTGGAATGATTTCATGATTTTGTACCATCATGAGTATGACATATTTTGTACCATTATTCAATAATGACAAGTGATTATAACAATCTTTGAGATCTTCCACATTTGCATCAATGTTCATCATGTTGCACCTCTCATTGTCATCATTCGTCATTCCCTTCTATACAATCATTGTCAGAACTATCTTGAAATTTGACATGGAACTTCAAATACACCCATCAAAAATTTCTTCCATCGACCCCACATAGTGAGAAGTGAATGGGGCCAACATTGAAATGTTTTCAATCTATGCCTATATGCATCGAAATTTGACATGGTTGGGATAGATAGTTTCGTTGAAAGTATGGGAGGGTTTGGATAATTAAGGATGTTTGATGTCCCCGCACAATACTTAAGGAGGGTTTTATTATTGAATTACCAAGTTGAGTTGATGTCACAGAAGATTCAATTCACCCACCACAAATGTCATCTTCCATCGACCTCGCATAGTGAGCAATGAATGGGGCCAATGTTGAAATTTATTCAAACTGTGCATGTATGCATGGAAATTCGACATGGTTAGAATAGACACATTCCTTGATGATATGTGAGATTTTCAAGACTCAAGGATGTCTGATGTCTCGACCACATAATATTTTAGATCATCCATGTTTGCAACAATGTTCATAATGGGCGTCTCATTTTTTCAAATTTTGTTGTTTCCATCCGTAGAATATTTGTTGGAACTCTCTTGAAATTTCATGGAACTTCCAATTAAACCACCACAAATGTCATGGACCGACCCCGTATAGTGAGTACTATTGAATGGGGCCAACGTTGAAATTTCTTCAATATGTTCCTGTATACATCGAAATTTGACATGGTTAGACTAGACACATGCCTTGACGGTATGGGAGGGTTTGAAGACTCAAGGATGTATGATGTCCCCACATAATATTTGAGATCGTCCACATTTGCATCAATGTTCATCATGATACACCTCTCATTTTCATCATTCGTCATTCCCTTCTGTAGAATCATTGTCATAACTATCTTGAAATTTGACATGGAACTTCAAAGACACCCATCACAAATTTCTTCCATCGACCTTGCACAATGCATAATAAATGGGGACAACATTGAAATGTTTTCAATCTATGCTTGTATGCATCGAAATTTGACATGGTTATACTAGATAGTTTCCTTGAAGGTATGGGAGGCTTTCCATACTTAAGGAGGTTTAATGTCCCCACAAAATAATTAAGGAGGGTTTGATTATTGAATTACCAAGTCGATTTGATGTCACAAAACCTTCAATTGTCATTCTTTCCATCTGTAGAATCTTTGTTGGGACTCTCTTGAAATTTCATGGAACTTCCAATCCAACCACCACAAATGTCATGCACTGAACCTACATAGTGAGCACTAGTGAATGGGGACAATGTTGAAATTTCTTCAATGTGTGCATGTATACATCAAAATTTGACATGGTTAGACTAAACACACGCCTTGATAGTATGGGAGGGTTTCAAAACTCAAGGATGTATGATGTCATACAGATTTTTTTTTTTAAATTTCAACATTGGCCCCATTCACAGGTCATTGTTGCCCATCATGTACTCTAGCCCTAGTACAATGTCTTTTAATAGTTGTTTCCTTTAAAATTTGACCAGTCAGAAAATTAAAAAAAAATGAGGATGAGATGAGACGATATATAGAGTGATTTTTTGAGTGATATTTGAGTATAAAGATGAATGAATGAACCTCTCTTGGTTTTGATAATAATTTATTCTCTACTAAACAAGCCCAACCACTTGAAGGTGGAAGCTCATATGGCCCTATTGACGGGCGTAATTGACTGCTCATCAACTATAGGAGTGAATCTGGTCTAGGCTTGTCTAATTAACCCAAGCCGTTTGTATTAATTCACTCTGACGGGTTTAGCGGCTCCGTTGGCCGATCTAAGTTCTAAAGAAAGTGAAAAATATAACTAAAGAAAATACAATAACTTAATAAATAACACTCACTGAAAAATATATATACATCTAATATATATCTACAACTTAACTAATTAATATTTATAAAATAATTCTACTTATCATATGCACAATATATATAAATAATTCTATTTCTAATATATATAATATGTACAAAAAACAAATTTTAATCTAAATCCATAGAAATCGAATGTAGTTTGGTTTTTTAAACAACAATAAAGATATTATCTAATCTTTTTGATTTGTTTTCTTATAATGTTTATATAAAAGAAATTTAATATGAAACTGTCTAATTAAACAAAAGAAATAATAGATGGTAAAAAGTGTTTTAACTACAAGGAACTTCTATATCTATTATATTAATGAAATTAAATAACAAGATGACCTGTTATCACATCCAATATCTGTTCGATGTGTAGCATCCAGTCACCTTATCTGATGAGGTAAACCTGCAACAGATCCTAAAATTGCTTCTAATAAATGTGAAGCAGTAATGATGGAATTCGAATGACAAAACACATAAAAGATATGCTCACAACAATCTCATAATTTTACAAGAAGCCACATTAAGATAAATCTTGTTGTGAGAAATTGTGTATAAACGTTCAAGCAGAGGCACATCAGTATAATACCTGTCTATCCAAGATGGACACTCATCACACTGTGGCTATAGAGACTGTGCATTGGCACTGACAACATTAAGGGTTGGAGAATCATCCATGCGAAAGGTAGGATTATCACAGAGTTGAATGCCCAAGAATTATGGGTTATCCTTTAGACATGGAGGTAGGTTGTTTACATAGTCATAGGGTGTGTCAGGATAGAGCCCGTATGACACAGGATCTTCTTCAGCCAAAAATATTTCGATTTCCGAGTCTGAATCTTCACTCACATTAATCATGTTGTTTGTGTCTTCACAGGGTTTGATTTTATTTTGAACACTTCGTGAGATCAAATGACCAGCCCTTTTATTCTTAAAATTAACATCGGCATTGCCCTTGTGATTCTTCCCTGTAGGTTTCATAACTTTTTTAGTGCTATCCTTTGGATGCGAACCCAGTTGATTGTCCTGTCGAGTGACATCAGGGTAGGTCGAGGGATCATTATTAGGGGAAAGATCACAGGGCAAGAGTGGTGGAGAAGAGGTTGTAGTGTTCACAAGGGTTTCAACAATGACCAGTTTATCAACCTGTCCCAACTCACTGTTGCCAAAGCCATTTTGTGAAATAAATGCAAACCAACAATCATTTTGTAATTGCAAATGATGCAAAAGGATAATTTTAATTAAACCATGATGGAATAAACTCGAATCATACCTCTGCTTCTTAAACCGTTTTCCCATCTTGTACAGACTTTTATGCAGGAAGTAGGGCATATTCAACGGGAAGCCAATGAAGCTCATAAGAAAGCACAGATGATACAAGAAAACTAATTTGAATCTTCCTTCACATGTAATGAATTGTTTCACAATAGAAAGTAGATCATGCCACCTAGGTTTTAAGGATGAGACCGGCATACCTCGATCACAACTAGTAATTTTCCATGAGGTGAACATCAAATTCCAGGGGACCTCTTCAAATTTTGCATTCTTGAACCATTTTTTCCCGAAAGCTGATAAACCCATGGCTTGCCTTAAAAACTCTTATGTTACTTCTAACTACATGTCACCTATATTTTCTCTATAGCCATCGAAGGTCAAGGCACATTCTTGAGCAACTCAAAGATTGAAACCCTTAAATTTTTCAATGAACAAATGCCAACCGTTCCTTTCTAAATCATCCCTGGCGTTATCATACGATAGCAAGGCTTGGATGCCATTCAGCTTGATCCTTAGCACTAGAGCCATGGTGAACAGAATGGAATCAACACAGAACTCACAAGTAGGGTTTGATAAAAAGCCACAGAGCCATAGCCCCAAGCCTCAACAAAACAATGCTATGACAGTTCAAACGGTAGGAAGAGGTGTTAATCACCATGCATGGGAACAAAATCGTGAAGCCTGAGACCATACAAAAGAGTAATGGCATGTTGTACTTCGTATTCCACCTTGGCATTAGGTACGTATTAGGATAAAATTCCTTTGAAAACCATAGTATGCGCATTCATAGATTAATCACAAAGGTAAGTGCATTAATGAATGGAGGTCTTTCACTTATGCAACCAAGTCATGTTTAGAACCAAGGGGTTATAAACAAGGAGAACAATTATGTTCATAGAAAAAATATGACAATTCTATAATAAACCACATGAGTAGTCTTCCTTTAATCGTAAATCAGAACAAAATGTCAATTCCAGCCACGAGTTTTCATGCATGAAAACAAAAATCGAAAAGAGGATATGTAAAAAGCAACAAGTGACAAGTGTCGTTTAGTGAGAATGCTCATGACAAGTAAGGAAAATTTAGAGACCTTGTGTAGGTAGCTTACAAACAATAGAAATTATATTATTGCTGCCAACAATGGAAACATGCTGGGAGAAGTAGTTATCTTTTCCAAATGATGAGTTCAGATTAGGATAATCAGAAAAAAATTCGAATCGAAAACAATCAAAAAGTTGTCTGAGCATCGTAAATAATTATAATGCATTCTAGTTTCAGACAACTGTTATTTTTAAAGAGACGAAAACTGGCAACAATCTTAATAGAAGAGAGTCACGATATTAAAGTTAAAATCTTCAATACTGTTGACAGGGCCGTTACTGCTAGCAGGCGTCCATAGCCTTGACAGGGATGTCAACTAACCCACTCCGATATTTGTATCCTGTCAAGAAGTTCCAGATCATAACGAAGGACATTTAAGGTCAGAAAGAATCCATATCTGAGAATTTTCTTTTACCTGACATTGCTTCGCTACCAGCGGGCCTGTTCAATACCCTGACAAAGTTATATTGGAATCATGCATGCATTTAACTGCTGCTAGCAGACCTGTTCAATATCCCAGTAGGTTTACAAGCACTTCCCATAGCTCTCTGAAAATTTATTTAGTTTTCTAAAGATATTTAATATAGTGGGGTGACGCTGAAAATTCTAGTTTTTTAACACATCTTAGTATGTCAGAGACCTTGAAAAAATTTCTTAGCTGTCCTTCATCAAGATTTAGAAATAGTTTGTTAATAAAACCGACTTTTAAGAGCAGGGATACATCTTTGAGTTGTTCTCTTAAGGAACAGGGATAGCGTAAAAAGAATTTTTATGGATGATTGTGAATACCTTTAGTTGCAGATTGAAATCAAGAAACATTTTTCAAACAACAAATTATCTTCAACATGGCTGCAAACTCAGAGAAATACCACAATTGATGTTTAAATAACTTTCAACAGTCATTTTGGAGGGGAAATTTTTCTGTTCTCTTCCTCTGAGCTAGTCCATGATGCAGGCATGTGTGTTTCAAAAAGAAAGACTGATAAGCATAAATGAAAAATCAAAACAAACCAGCAAAGAAAAACAAACAACAAACAAAACAGAAAATATTTACACAGTGTGCATGGGAGCGTGATCAGGCAAAGTACCTTTTTAGAGCTTGGCCATTCACCGGAAAGGTGTCCGGATGCCCCTCTAAATTTTGTAATCGGAAGGAACTGGGACCCAATTTCTCATCAATTAAAAATGGTCCCAACCACAAGTTATGAAACTTAGTATTCCCTCCTTTTCCCTCATGAGGTTTGTCCCATTTTAGGACAAGGTCACCTACCTCAAAATTTATGTCAGAGGCAGAATTGGAATCAAACCAGATTTTAACAATGAGTTGATGTTGATCCAATTTCTGTTTTTCTTGAGCCCTCACTTCTTCTAATTTTAACAAAGCATTAATTCGACTCTCTAAAGGGGGATAGTCTTCTTCCTGTACTTTCTGCGATAACTACAGAGATGGAAGAAGGACATGTGGTGGAAGAATAGCCTCCCTGTCATAAATGAGAAGGAAAGGTGAGTTACCCACAACAGTTTTAGGAGTTACTCTATCAGTCCAGATTACGTTTAATAATGCGTTATGCCAATTTTTATGGTTTTCAGAGACCCTTCTCTTGATAATTTTGATCATATTTTTATTAGTTGATTCTGCCAAACCGTTGCCTTGGGGGTAATAGCTGGCAGAGTAATTTAATTTAATTCCTTTTCCTAGAGAGAAATCACTTATATCAAGAGATGAAAAATAAGAAGCATTATCAAATACTAGGCATTCAAGGATACCAAAACGAGTAATAATATTTGAATTCAAGAAGGATATTACCTGGCTGGTAGTTACATCTTTTAATGGGGCAGCCTTGGACCACCTGGTGAGGTAATCTATGGTTGTTATGATATATTTATGCTACTGCAAGGATGGTGGATTGATTGGGCCTATAATATACAGACCCCATTGCTAAAAAGGGGAGTCTACTGAAACTGGTTGCAAAGGGAAAGTTGGTTTTTGTATCCATTCAGATGATTTTTGACAAATCACACACTTGCGACATAAAGCATGAGCGTCTTTAAAAAGGGTAGGCTAGTAAGAACCTTCTCTTAATACTTTATGGGTAGTGGTGTCTCCACCAAAATGTGCACCAGCTTCTCCTGCATCCAATTCCAATAAGACTTTTTCTGCTTCATCTTTCTCAAGACAGCGAATTAGTACTCCATCAAACTTTTGACGAAACAAAATACCATTAATCAACTGAAAAGAAGCATATTTTAATATTAGTGCTCTCCTTTTGGTGGGATCAAGGTGACGGGGAGCTGATCCATGTATAAGAAAAATATTTATGTCATCATACGAGGGACTAACAGGTTTTTGTGCATAGCAGATTTGATTTTGATAGTGTTGTCCTGGATTTAATGTATCATTTTCCTCTTGCTATCCTACAGCTGAATCAACGACCAATTTTCATAAACCTTGGCCTCTTACAATTTGTTCTAGGGTGATTTCTATGTCATATTCTTGTAAGGATGTGACCCAATTCGCCCTTTTTCGCCTAGTTCTTTTTGTACTAATAAATTTCTGAGAGCCGGGTAAGGGACAATGATTTTCGTCCTAGATTTCAATAGATAAGATCAAAAGTGTTTTACTACTTTAAAAACAACATAAGCTTCCTGATATACTGCTAGGTAATTAAGTTCTTCCCCCTTGACATCTGAACTCATAAAGGTGATTGGGACCTCGTTGTTTTCAGTGTTCTTTTGAGTTAGGACAACAATGTAGGATCAGTCGGAGGCAAACGTGTAGAGGGTGAAGTCTTGCGAAAAGTCAGGGATTATTAGAGAAGGAGTGTCTATTATGGCCTTTTTTATTGAATCAAAAGCATGGCTTTCTAAAGGTCCGCAATGGTACTGTACATCCTTTTTTATTAGGTTTTTTAATGGTGTCATCGTTTCTGAAAAGTTGGGGACGAATATCCTAACAAAGTTTATCTGACCTAAGAAAGATTGCATGGAAGTTTTTTACGAGGGAGGGGGTAGTTTCAAAATGACTTAAGTTCTTTCCGGGTCAATAATCATCCCTTCGCTTGATACAATGAATCTGAGGAGCTTACCTTGTTCTATTGCGAAGATAGACTTTTTAGGATTAAAAGAAATGTCGTACTTACGACATTGTTGTAGAACAGATCTTAAATGGGCTAGATGATCTTGTTTATTTTTCGAGAAGATAGTGACATCATCTAGGTAAACTACTACAGATTGATTGACTAATCCGTGGAAAGCAATGTCCATCCCTCTCTAAAAAGTGGCACYGACGTTTRTGAGTCCAAAGGGMATTTTTCTATAAGTGTAGGTGCCCCATGGAGTATAGAAAGTAGTTTTGAGTTGGTCTGAGGRAGACATAAGGACTTGGTTGTACCCTAAAAAACCATCCAACAAGAATAATCTTTCAAAACCAGATACCTGTTGAAGGATCTGTTCCATGGGAGGGACAGGGTAGTTKTSTTTATCAGACACTCGRTTGMGATTTTAGAAATYGACACATAGTTGGATTTSAYCACTCTTCTTTCTGATAGGGACAAKATTAGAGACCCATTGTGTGTGCCTAACTGGGAAAATTATCTTAGCATTCAGGAGTTTTTTTAATTCCTTCTTGACCGTTGGTTCGAGTTTTGGGTGCATTTTCCTTAACTTTTGTTGAAAAGGTTGGGTTTGGGGTTTCATGGGAATAACATGTTGTATGATGTTAGGATCAAAGGTTTTTAGGTCGTCGTACGTCCAAGCAAAAAMATCTATGAATTCCTTAAACAACTTAATAAATGYTACTTTTTCTTGCTCAGAACACCCCAACCCTAAATTAATGCACTGTGGATTGACTTTAGTTCCCAAATTTRCTTTTTYATGCGTCAAAGAGGAACTATTCRTTTTATAGATCATTGATTTTCTGAACTTKTCATKAAGATCATACAATTTTTCTAATCTAACTATAGATTTTGGGATAGAGTTTACCATGTCTGATGAAGATTCTGGGGATCTCGGATCTGGTATTACYGTAAAGTCACAAAGATTTTCATCATGGGTACCTTCRTCGATCACCGCGCCCTRGAAAGTTTCTTCCATATGAAGAAAAATTATAATCTATTGATCATCATCAAAGTCTCTCCAATTCGTTATGTTGTCTRGGACGAATGGTCTGAATAACAGTTCGATGGAAAATGCATTCAGAGATAAGCCTTCTACAAGAAAAAGTTTTGAAGCGACGTTRGCTAACAAATCAACTTCTGAATTATTCAATCTAAGAATAGAATYTATGTTAAATGCAGAAAAMWWTTTCATCAAATTCCATACCTCAGTTTGATAGCTTTTAAGGTGTGGAGATAAATAGTGGATAKAATTTTTTACCTGTCTAACCACGATTTTTGAATCACCAAAGACAGTCAAATTTTGAATGTTCAAATYTAATTCTTTTCTGAGGCCTTGCAGGAGTGCCTCATATTCGGYTGTATTGTTTGTACATTCAAATTCTAACCGRCAAGCAATCAGAGTCTTWTTACCTGCTGGATSAATGAGMACGCAYCGTACACYAGCTCCTTCCTTAGATTTTGACCCATCAAAGTAAAGAGACYATATTTGATTTTTKTTAGGTGCATGTGACCACTGAGAGAAGGTCGTTGACTGCGTGCATGTCATAACTTCATATTGTTTTTCYGGGTYAGTGACRGTGGAAGTTTCGGCCACGRAATTGCTGAAAAAAGTATCCATACCTTGTATTTCTGAYGAATTGGTAGAAGGAGTGAATGGTTCATTGGGATCATTTAAATYARTCACCRTGAACTTCAGATAAYGTTCACAATTTACCTTGATTWTGTTGGGMTTTCCATTCTCAGGGAGCCACAAGTGARACCAATCCRTTGCAAAATAGCCATGTAATTGTTTTGACTAGTCTCTACTTAAAAAMAAACCATAAACTTCTGKAATATCTACAACAATGATATTAATYACTTGATGAAMTTTAGGATTAGACGACAATCTTATAAGCACATTCTTTAATTCGCCTATCACTTTAACACTAGTTCGATCTAGCTGGATAATTTTCAATATGGATGGTTGAACTTCGGCATTAATATTTTGACAAACAGACCAAGGCATTATGTTAGATGATGCACCTGAATCTACCATATAGTTATGTACATTCCTATTGAAAATTTTAAAAGTCGACAAAAATGGAGGAACATTTCTGCGAGTAGTAACAGTAGAAGTTTGTTGTTTTTTAATCGCAGCCTCTGAAACTGGTTTATCTACATTTGTTACATTATTTAAAGGAAGGTCTCTTTTATCATGAGGCTCAAATGTAGTTTTGGCGGAGGCCTTCTAAGGAATTTTGGGGTTGTTTTGAACACCTTTGTTGCTGTTTGGATTGCTATTTTTGTTGTTCTCTGCAATATTCTGCAACATTTTTTGCAGAAGAAAAGGGTATTTTAATAATTCGTAAACAAAAATATTAGCCCTAAGATTTTTTAGATCTTCAATTAAATCATAATATAAACTTGGGTTTACTGAATTCTGTTTAGTCTCAGTTGATTTAGATTGTTTTTGAGGCAAAGTTGTTGTAATTTCAGAAGAAGGATTATTTGTTGTCTTGCTCCTAGTATTGTAAGGATGCACTGTTTCGAAATTAGATTGAAAAATGATATCCGGAAAATGTTCGAAAATGTTCGGAGAGGATTCATATTCTTCTACTATCTCTTGTTTGGCTACCTCTTCAGGAATCTCGGGAGGAATCAAGTTATCATGTTCTTCTAGGATCGTTTGAATAACAAATTGTAGGCTTTCTAGATTCAGGCCTTCAATATTTGAATTAGGTCGATTGGTGGGAAAAGGCTTCCTAAAAGGGGGTTTGTAGGGCCCTTTTCTCGAAGAAGCTTCTTCAGCTGACCTTTTCAATCTATAACTTGATTGGACAATTTCTGAACGACTTTCTGTAAGGTTTCTAAATCCAAACTCTCAGGTTGAGCTTTGTTTTGGGAAGGTCTAGGAAGGATTTCGATTTTCTTTTTGGAAGATGAACTAGTCTCTATCTTGTTGCTAGTAGTGTCTTTTAAACTGAGAATGTCATTCTTGATCTAACTAGCCTCTTCGAAGGCTTCTAACAACGAGCCTTTCTTGGATCTCTTTACCCAAATGGCTATGTTTTGATGTAATGCTTTCGTGTAGTATGTGACAATAAGATTCTTGCAGGCATCGAATCCATAGGGATCTGGTTCTTTAGTGTCAAGAACCTTTGATTAAAGTCTTTGATATTTTCTTTGGGGTTCATTTTTATACTAGAAATATCCATGAAAAGAACTTTAGGAGACTTGTCATCTCCAAACTTCTCAAGGAAACAGGATTTAAATTTCTCCCATGACACGATGGTGTGGGGTTGTTGGGAAAAGTACCAGGTAGAGGCATTGCCTTCAAAGGTGTAGGGAAAAAATATACAGACTACGTCTTTGTGCTCAACACTACAGATTCTAATGGCTAACATAAACTTTTTGATGTGATATTCGGCTATCTGTTTGGAGTTTGTGTCAAATTTAGAGAGCCATTTCTCTGGGTGTTTGAGCAAAGTATGTTGAGGCCTAGGTATGGCCACTGCATCTTGGTCGAGCCAGGGTCTAGCAGGATTTTTCAGATTGGACATAGGTGTGGGTGGTGTCAAAGGATGGGATGAGGAACTTCCTTTGTCAGAGGATTCTTTTCCATAAGAAGAAGGAGATGAAGGAGGTGGTAATGTTGGGATACCAGATCCTCCTGCTATAGGAGTGAGGATTGGATCTGGAGGATTTAAGGTAAGGTCAATACCTCCAAGTTGTTCTTTGATATCAGATAAGTATAATGGTTGATTCAAAGGTCGGTTTGGTTTTCTTATACTAGCTAAGGCACTGTGTGTTCTTATGAGAGATTGGCGAACAATCTCTTGTATATCACCACCCAAAGGATTTGGAGTTACTAGTTCAACTGTGATCCATAGATCATCGTTTGATGTGGTTGTTGTTTGAGGGATAATGTTGTTGTCTAAACGACTTCTAGTTACTATAGGTGAGTGGGTAGGTGGGGGAGGAGTCTTATGACCTCCTCATGCCATTAATAGTTTTCAGGCCCTCCTTCTAGTGCCATTTGTTGATGGGCATAATTGACTGCTCGTCAACTAGAGGAGTGAATCCAGTCCGGGGTTGTCTAATTAACCCAAGCTGTTTGGATTAATCCACTCTGACAGGTTTAGTAGTTCTGTTGGCCGATCTAAGTCCTAAAGAAAGAGAAAAATATAACTAAAGAAAATACAATAACTTAATAAATAACACTCGCTGAAAAATATATATACATCTAATATATATCTACAACTTAACTAATTAATATTTATAAAATAATTATACTTATAATATGCACAATTTATATAAATAATTCTATTTCCAATATATATAATATGTACAAAATATGAATTTTAATCTAAATCCGTGAAAATTGAATGTAGTTTGATTTTTTAAACAACAGTAAAGCTATTATCTAATCTTTTTGATTTGTTTTCTTATAATCTTTATATAAAATAAATCGAATATCAAACTGTCTAATTAAACAAAAGAAATAATAGATGGTAAAAAGTGTTTTAACTACAAGGAACTTCTATATCTATTATACTAATGAAATTAAATAACAAGATGATATGTTATCACATCCAATATCTATTCGATGTGTAGCATCCAGTCACCTTATCTGATGAGGTAAACCTGCAGCAGATCCTGAAATTGCTTCTAATAAATGTGAAGCAGTAATGATGGAATTCGAATGGAAGAACACATAAAAGATACGATCACAACAATCTCATAATTTTACAAGCAACCACATTAAGATAAATATTGTTGTGAGAACTTGTGTATAAACGTTCAATCAAAGATAAAGATAAATCTCTTAATTCAATTTTGAACAAATGATTACTGTGTGTTAAATCTGGAACATGAAACATGGATAATATATAAACTTTTATCATACCAACTTGTAGTAAACCATGACAGCGAAAGAAATCATAATCTATTTACAAATTGAATTAAACATGACTTGAGTAAAACCACAATACAGAAAAGCTAAAGTTGTGATGAGTATTATATTTCATTCAAGTCTATAAATGAAAAATCCATAGTCTTGCCCTAGGCTGAGAAGATCGAATGTATACAAAATAACATGCTTATATAGGTTCCAGGAAACAAAACTATTTCCTGTTGATAATATCAAATCTATTTCAAAAATATGGGGGATGCAACCTCCCTGATTTCACTGAATAAAATTACCAACAACCTAATCTATTTACTAAAAACACAAAGTTGATATGGMTGGGAGATCTCAACAGTGCCTCATATCTCCTTGGAAATCATRGGTTCCTGAAAACAAATGAAAATGGGGAAATTTTAGATATGTTTTCAATTGTCAAATCTAGCAATTCGAATTTTTCTAACTGGCTATAGAATCTTATGATTCTATAGCTAGTTATAATAGCAACTACAATCATATTTTATTCAATAAATAAAACAAACTAATATTTATAAGAAATATAATCTATTCAATCAAATCGTATATCCTAACTTGAGAGTGACAAAATCATGCTAAAATTTAAAATGATCATACCTCAAATCATGGAATTAAAACATATCAAGCAATCTTGGAGTTTACGATTGTTGTTGTTGCCTCTACCTTCTTGAAAATGACAGTTCCTGTAGTTTTTAGGCATTTCTCCCTTGCTTAGGTTATGGATTGGAGTCTATTGTTCTCATTTGTCAACAAATCCACTTGGTCTTTTAAATATTTAAGTCAAGACTGTAGCAGAGGCACATCAGTATAATACCTGTCTATCCAAGATCGACACTCATCACACTATGGATGTAGAGACTGTGCATTGGCACTGACAGCATTAAGGGTTGAAGAATCATCCATTGGAAAGGTAGGCTTATCATAGATTTGAATTTCCGAGAATTCTTGGTTATCCTTTAGACATGGAGGTAGGTTGTTTACATAGTCATAGGGTGTGTCAGGATAGAGCTCGTATCACACGGGATCTTCTTCAGCCAAAATTTTTTGATTTCTGAGTCTGAATCTTCACTCACATTAATCATGTTGTTTGTGTCTACACAGGATTTGATTTTATTTCGAACACTTCGTGAGATCAAACAACCAACCCTTTTATTCTTAAAATTAACATCGACACTGCCCTTGTTCTTCTTCCCTGTAGGTTTCATAACTTTTTTAGTGTTATCCTTTGGATGTGAACCCGGTTGATTGTCCTATTGAGTGACATCAGGGTAGGTCAAGGGTTCATTATTAGGAGAAATATCACAGGGCAGGAGCGGTGGAGAAGAGGCTCTAGTGTTCACAAAGGTTTCAACAATGATCGGTTTATCAACCTGTCCCAACTCACTGTTGCCAAAGCCATTTCATGAAATAAATGCATCCCAACAATCATTTTGTAATTGCAACTGATTCACAAGGATAATTTTAATTAAACCATGATGGAATAAACTCAAATAAGACCTCTGCTTCTTAAATTGTTTTCCCATCTTGTACAGACTTCTAAGCAGGAAGTAGGGCATATTCAACGGGAAGCCAATGAAACTCATAAGCAAGCACAGATGATACAGGAAAACTAATCCGAATCTTCCTTCACATGTAATGAATTGTTTCAAAATAAAAAGTAGATCATGCCACCTAGGTTTTAAGGATGAGACTAGCATACCTTGATCACAACTAGTAATTTTCCATGAGGTGAACATCAAAGTCCAGGGGACCTCTTCAACTTTTTCATTCTTGAACCATTTTTTCCCGACAGTTGGTAAACTCATGGCTTGGATTAAAAACTCTTATGTTACTTCTAACTGCACATCACCTATCTTTTCTCTGTATCCATTGAAGGTCAAGGCAAATTCTTGGGAAACTCAAAGATTGAAACCCTTAAATTTTTTAATGAACAAATGCCAACCGCTCCTTTCTAAATTGTCCCTAGCATTATCATACAATAGAAAGGTTTGGATTCCATTTGGCTCGATCCTTACCACTGGAGGCATGGAGAACAGAAGGGAATCAACACATAACTCACAGGTAGGGTTTGATAAAAATCCATAGAGCCATAGCCCCGAGCCTCAACAAAACAATGCTATGACAGTTCAAACGGTAGGCATAGGCATTAATCACCATGCATGGGAACAAAGTCATGAAGCCAAAGACCATACAAAAAAGTAATGGCATGCTATACATCGTATACCACCTTGGCATTGGGTACGTATTAGGATCAAAGCACTTTGAAAACCATAGTACGTGCATTCATAGATTAATCACAAAGGTAAGTGCATCGAATAACAATTGAATAATTCAAATTTTCATGAATCAAAACTCCATCAATATCAATCAAATATTAATGAATGGAGGTCTTTCACTTATGCAACCAAGGCATGTTTAGAACCAAGGGGTTATAAACAAGGAGAACAATCATGTTCATAGCAAAAATATGACAATTCTATAATAAACCACACGAGCAGTCTTCCTTTAATCGCAAATCAAAACAAAATGTCAATTCCAGCCATGAGTTTTCATGCTTATAGTCATGAGAAAGAAAATAGAAAAGAGGATATGTAAAAAGAGACAAGTGACAAGTGTCGTTTAGTGAGAATTCTCATGACAAGTAATGAAAATTTAGAGACCCTGTGTAGGCAGCTTACAAATAATAGAAATTATATTATTTCTTCCAATAGGCCCCTCCCCCCCTCAGATCGCTCTCAATTCCCCAATACCCAATATAAAATAGAAAAAAAACAAAAGAAACATAGTAATCATGCATAGAAACTACCAAAACAAAAATGAACTAAAACTTAAAAACATGTAATTAACCCACATAATTAAAAATTATTTAAAGATAATAATTCATACAAATTAAAATATCCAGTTACGTACCTCATTGACCAACGCAACATTTTTATCATCCTTCTTCTGTATCTTCTTCTTGATCATCCAACTCAATATCCATATCAACTTCTGGTTCAGAAACACTGTTGAAAGGATTGATGATATCATCATCATCATCAATTTCATTTTTGATCATATCTTCATTGATATCATCATCAAGAATGGATGTATTGTCTCCTACGCCTGGTTCATATTCTCTGTCTTCTTCATATGTCGATCCATATTCTTCTTGCTCTAGGTCTACATCATATTATTCTTCAATATCATCTTCCTCATATACAGTATACATTACTGGCCCTCCTCTTGGATCATATCTAACAACAAATGACCAATCCCTCTTACCTGGAACCTCTGAGTAAAATACTTGTTCACATTGACTTGGAAAAACATAGTGGCCGTTTGTTTTTTCAAAATCTATTGTTTTAATCATCGGAAATTTGTTGGAATGTTTAATAATGGTTCTTTCCTCATCATGTTCATGCATTTGTAACCTATACCATTTGACATCGAACAAAACTAATTTGAAGGAAATAAATTCACACTCAATTATATCATTAAAAAACCCATAGTATCTATTTTTAGATTCTCGAGGATGTCTTTCGCTCCTATAGGAAACATTAGTGACCCAGAATACTACAGTTATCCCACTATCAAAAAAAATTCTGGTTTCATCCAACTGTTTGATGCAAAATTTACAACCATTGCAACACATAGCCTTGTGGTGTGTAACATCCTGCTCTGGCGCACTGGACACTTATTTTTGAGGACACTTTCTCGCAAGTGATCTGGACCCTTTTTGATGTTGGACCTTATATATTTGATTATGATGTGATTGACAGATGATATGATGTGTTACTATTCATGTAGACGGGTG
>JZKD02S0485497.1:279208-297161 GCA_000966675.3 Picea glauca | reverse complement strand
CAAATGTACAATATTTACAAATTACAGATTTAAATGAAAACCTGCAAAACTCATTGGTAATCTGTCCTAAGACAGCGAAACTAATGTTTTTTTATTTTTATAATTTTATGAAAAACAAATAAAATGAAAACTATCTAAACTAAGCAACTAAACTAATAACTCTAACTACAAATCTAAACTAATATATATCTATCTAAACTAATTAAATTATACTAATAAGCTAACCTGTAATAATGCTTTCCAATTTGTCTTGTGTAAAGAATCCAATTCAGTTGTTCGATAGAAGGAAACCTGCATCAATCCTCTGCCAGCCTCTAGTAAATAGTAAGCAGCAGTTCTCTTTTGAATATCGATAACAGAACAAACAAGACATAAAAGTTACAGCAATCTTATAATTTACAAATCATAACATTTAGATAAATCTGCGTGCAAGGATTTGTATAAAATGATTCAATTAACGAAGAATAGAAATCTGTGATTCATTAACTGAAACAATTAATTGGTGTATTTTTAAATAATAAAAGAGATCAGATATGGATAACACATTAATTAAGTCACATCAACCTGCAACAGATTATGATAGCTAAAGTAGTCTATAATCAACTGCAAAATGATATGAATAAAACTTGAAACAAAAGTTTGATATATTGAAAGCAAAAGCTGTTACAAGACATCAAATTTCATTCCAGTCTGTATCATAAATCCATAGTCTGGTTCTCCCACAGTAAGGATGACGAGTTTATTACAAAAAATGACAAGTATTTAAAGACCTCCCACAGGTTAAAACATCACTGTGGAAGTTATCAAAACTGCTTACACAAATCTGGGAAAATATCCCAAGTTTCTATTTCTAACGCAAACTAACAACTTAAAAATAAAAACTACATCACACAAATATCTCCTATATTGTCATAGCATGCCCAAATTAACCATTGCAATTCGTATGTACTTGAACAAGGACAAGAATAGACAATATTAGAGGATATTTTGTAGATAGAATTGATAAAAATCTAATTTTAAAGACTAGCTACAGAATCTTGTGATTCTGTAGCTGGTCTAAATTGAACACAGAATCGTATTAAAACCAATTCAACACTCAAAGAATTAAATTCAAACTATTAAACAAGTATCTAATTGCTATTTGAAAACCAACGAATCATTCAAATCAAAATTGTTATGTTAATTTGAGAGAAAACAAGATTATGATCAATCGAATGATTATAGAGATGCATGTACTATGTTCCATTTGTTATCACAAATTCGAGTAAACAGAATCGTATTGGATAAATCGACAGCAATGAAATCATTTTCATAACCAATTGAAATCAACACACATAGTTGCTTCAGCTATCAACAAGATCATTGTCGTATCCAAACGAAACCAACAGGATCGTTTTGAAATTGATAGAGCTATATTAAACGAATACAAACGATCATGCTAATCGTGGCATGCAATAATCACTTGCAAATCAAATCAAATAGGAACAAATCGAAACGGTTTGAGGCTGGCAGAATCGTTATGAATTAACATTGTTTCCCTGATTTTAGCAAATACATCTTCAACACAGGCCAAATGAGAATATCGATTCAATACAAAACAGAGTCGTTTTTGCCAAATCGAAGTCGAACAGAGTTGTTTTCCTGATTTAAAAGATTACATCATATTTATTAAACCAATCATTAATAATGACGTATAACATATTTAAAGGATCATAACAATTCAAGCCCACGAAATCGTTCCAAAATCAAACCATAAAAACTAAATCATAGCCGATATAATCCAACCACAACGAAATCATACCAAATCAAAACATAGTCGTGCTCTGATTTTAGCACAAAAATCTCTTATACAGGTCATATGCAATCAAAATCTAAACGAAAACAAACTTCATTGATCACATTAATTCAAACTAACAGAAAAATTTTAAAGCGAACCACACCAAGTCAAAACCAATTGATCGCTTCTACTAAGCTGGACACGACAAAATCGCATACCAAAATCATAACCATATTCGAATTTAGTAAAATGAATCTACTATACAGGATCCACAACATAACCGTTTTTGATAATCAAACCATGACAAAATTATTTCGAATAATAAACAGAACTAATCGAAACTCAAAAACCAATTCATTAAATTAATCCAAGCAATTGATAAAACAAAATTGATATCGAAATTCATACCTGGATAATCAGTAGACAACTTGGTCATGATAGTTTGGAATTGACGAAGGTTGTTGCCGACTCGACATTCCTAAAAACGATCGAACCAATGGTTTTCTGTTTCTTGTCATTAGCTTAAAGCTTGTCCCTTTCTCGCGACAGTACTATAACTTGGTTTTCCAATGATTTGATATTTGACTGTAACAAGGGAACGTCGGCATAGTAGCGCTCAAGCCACACATTACATTCGCTACATGATGTATGTTCGGGCTTCGACATAACAGTCGAGGGTTTGCTTATATCACCAAGGGTTTTATTTTGTAACTTGATTCCTGGGTAGTTAGGATTGTTCTTTAGGCATGGGGGCAAATTAGAAACATAGCCATAGGGTGGCTCGGAGCATAGGCCTTGGGAATAAGAGTACTCTCCAGCTAGGAAGCGCTCGATATCGGAGTCCTAGTCCTCGCTCAGAACTATGGGCTTTTGATCAGCGTTTAGCTTAGGCTTATTCCGAGAAAGTCTCGATATCAATCGAGCATTCTTTTTACCCTTGTTGTTGACAGTAGGGTTACCCTTGACCTTCTTACTCACGAGCTTCTTTACAGCCTCATCCTTGTCTGTTATGATGTCGGTTCAGTCGATGTCGGGGCCGACCGAGGGTTTGGGAGAGGGTAGAAGGGCATGAAGAGGGACGGGTGGCCCGACCTTAGTCTCACTTACCACAGACTTGTCAATTTGGATAGACTATGAATCAACAAAGCCATTTTGAGAGAGAAAATCTTGCCAATTATCGTTGTGAAGGTTTAAATGGTGAACGACGATGAGTCTAATCAACCCATGGTGAAAAAGGCTGCTATCGGCCTTCTTGCGTTTGAACCTCTTAGCCATTTTGTAAAGACTACGCAAGAAGTAAAATGGCATGTTCAATGGATAGCCCATGAAATTCATTAACAATCGAAGGTGATAAAGAAAAACCAATCCATACCGACCCTCACAGGTCACAAATTGTTTAACCATTATCAAAAGATCATGCCACCTGGGTTTAATTGTGGAAATAGGCATACCTTTGTCACGGGATGTAACCTTTCGTGATACGAATAGAAAAGGCCACGGTACTTCATCAACTTTGGATTTCTTAATCCATCGCTGGCCTGTGGCTACCAATCCTGTGGCAGAGCTTATGAATTCTTCATTCAGCTCAAGCTAAATGTCACCTTCTTTAGCCCTACACCCATCAAAAGTAAGGGCGAATTGTTGTGCAACAAATAGATTGAAACCCTCGAACCTCTGTACAAACGTAAGCCAACCACTATCCTCTAAATCCTTACGGGCGTTATCGAACAGTAACAAAGCTTGACTACCGTTCGGCTCTATTCGCACCACCGGTGCTATAGACAGAAGCACACGGTGAGCGATGTGAACGAGCCAGGGTTTGAATCACAGCATACGCAGGGGCAGAATGCTCACAGGCTTACCCGAAACTAGCAGAGGTGAAACAGGGATAGGGGGGAGACATTAATGACATATTGTGCGAGGATGGTGGAGTTATTTTGGCCCATGCACAATATTCATATCCACAGTACAACCGCCGGCACTTATAACTATTCAAATGACTATGCATATGTGTTAATAATTATGCCATTCAATCAACCAATGAAATCAATGGTAAGTGGATTAATCATTCGCACGAGCAATAGTTATACCATAGTTTTAAAACCAAACAAATGAATCGAAACCAATACCAAGTGTTGTATGAAACGATTCATACCAAGGGTTTAACCATAACACCAATGCATTTTTATGTAACCAATGTGCCAAGTGAATCGATGAAAGAACATGTAAATCCAATCACCAATGCATCACAAACTCAATCACTCATAAAATGAAATTACATAATCACTCAAAGAATGTCAAATAAGTACAAATTAAAAGGTCTTGCCAACTGTATAATGATAAGTAAGATGTAAACGCAATGGGCATATCGACAAGAATGATAATGACAATTCAGTGATGATTTTAATGCGACTTCGAAAACCAAGTTTTCATGCTTGCAGTCGTGAAAACAAGAACAAAGGTAAGTGTGCAAATAGCGCAAAAATAATAGTGTCGTTTTATTCAAGGATTGCGACAAAAATTAAGGTTTGCAAAACACTGGTGTAGGCAACTTATAAGGACAGTACAAAAAATGTGAATTGGCTGCCAACAATGACGACACACTGGTAGAAGCAGTTATCTCTGCCAAAAGAACAAATTCAGATTAGGATAACAAGAAAAATTCTAACTCAAAAACAACAACTAGAAAATCGTGTAAACATCATCATTAACCAAATATTCCAACAGTGTTTAAAGGATGAAAGATGATAGCAGTCTTAAGACAAGCAAGTTGAGATATTAAAGATAAAATCTCCAATACTGTTGACAGAGCCACTGCTGCCAGCAGGCGTCCATAGCCTCGGCAGGGTTGCCATTTAACCCACTCTGACATCTGTATCCTGCCAAGAAGTTCTAGATCAGAATAAAGGACATTTTAATGTTAAGAGGTTTCTTAATTGCAAATTTTCATATACCCAACATTGCTTCGCTGCTAGCGGGCCTATTCAGTACCCCGACGAAGTTGTCTTGGCGTCATGCATGCATTTACTCGCTGCCAGCAGACCTGTTCAGCATCCCGGTGGGTTTACAAGCACTTCCCACAGCTCTATTAATGATTTGTTTTGTTTTGTTTTTCAAAGATATATAGTTGAGCGGGGTGACGTTGAAAATTATGATATTTTAACATATTTTTTTCAGACCTCAGCAGAATTTTTTAGAAGTGTCCTTTATTAAGATCCAGAGATGTTTCATTTATAGAACCAACTTCCTAAGGCAGGGAGACATCTTCTGAGTCATTCCCTTAAGGAATAGGGACAGCGCAAAGAGATAATGGATGATCCCAACAAGCTTATGTTAGAGATTGAAATCAGTTAACTTCTTTCAAACGACAAACTTTTGCCAATCACAGATGTAAATTTCAGAAGTATACAATTGATGTTTATACAATTTTCTTAGCAGTTATTTCAGCGAAGGAATTTTCTGTTTTCTTTGTCCGAATAGCTCAGTATACAAGTATGTGTATTTCCAAAAACACAAGCTGATAAACTCAAAGGAGAAATCAAAAACAAAAAAACAAAAGAAAAAGCAAACAAAAAGAAAAATATGTACATAATGTACAAGGCTTGTCATTAAGCAAAGTATATTTTCAGGGCTTGGCCATTCACCGGATAGGTGTCAGGCTACCCCTCTAGATTCTTCAATCGGAAAGAACTGGGACCCAACTTCTCAGCAATTAAAAATGGTCCAAGCCATAAGTTTTGAAATTTCGTGTGCTCTCCCTTTCCCTCATGTGGTTTATCCCATTTCAAGACGAGGTCACCTACTTCGAAATTCCTATCAGAAGCAGAGTTAGAATCGAACCAGCTTTTAACCAATAGTTGATGTTGTTCTAACTTACGTTTAGCTTGGTCTCTTACTTCTTCTAGCTTCATCAAAGCGTTAATTCGGTTTTCCAAAGGGGGACAATCTTCTTCTTGAATTTTGTGCGATAACTGTAGTGAAGGAAGAAGAATGTGTGGTGGCAAAATTGCTTCTCTGCCATAAACAAGAAAAAATGGGGAGTTACCTATAGTAGATTTTGGTGTT
The DNA here is from genome assembly GCA_000966675.3 of Picea glauca. Classification (NCBI taxonomy): domain Eukaryota; kingdom Viridiplantae; phylum Streptophyta; class Pinopsida; order Pinales; family Pinaceae; genus Picea; species Picea glauca. The sequence continues at coordinate 291,319 of JZKD02S0485497.1, read as the reverse complement.
ACCCTATCGGCCCAGAGCGCGTTTAACAGCGCATTGTGCCAATTTTTTTGATTTTCAGCCATCGTTCTCTTGATGATTTTAATCAAGTTCTTATTTGTTGATTCTGCCAATCCGCTGCCCTGAGGGTAATAGCTAGCAGAATACTTCAATTTAATTCATTTTTCCAAAGCGAACTCACTCATCTCAAGAGAGGAGAAGTAAGAAGCATTGTCGAATACTAAACAGTCAGGAATACCAAAACGAGTGATAATATTCAAATTTAGAAAGGCAATTACCTGACTGGTGTTGACAGTTCTTAACGCGGCAGCTTCAGACCACCGGGTAAAGTAATCTGTGGTTGTTATGATGAACTTATGTTGTTGTGAGGATGGGGGGTTGATCGGACCTATGATATCAAGGCCCCACTCCTGAAAAGGAGAGTCTACTGAAACGGGCTGCAAAGGAAAAGCTGGTTTTTGTAACCGCCCTGATGCTTTCTGACAAATAACACACTTACGACACAAGGCATGGGCGTCTCTAAAAAGTGTGGGCCAGTAATAACTGGCTCTCAAAACCTTATGGGCAGTGGTTTCTCCACCAAAATTACCACCAGCTTCTCCTACATGTAATTCTAGCAAGACTTTTTCTACTTTTTCGTTCTCAAGACAACGCATTAGCACACCATCAAAACTCTGACGAAATAGGATACCATTAACCAAATGAAAGGAGGTAGACTTTAATCTCAACGCTCTTCTTTTAGTGTGATCCAAGTGACCGGGGGCTAACCCATGTTCAAGACAGAATCTTATATCATCATACCAAGGACTGATAGACTTTTGTGTACAGCAAATTACATTTTGATCGTGTTGTCCTAGGTTTGACGTATTGCTTTCTTCTTGCTGTCCTGCTGCTGAATCAGCAACTAACTTGCATAACCCTTGGCCTCTCACTATTTGAGCTGGGGTCATTTATATGTCGTACTCCTGCAAGGAGGTGACCCAGTTAGCCCTCTTTTCACCTAGTTCCTTCTGCACTAACAGGTTCCTGACGGCCGGATAAGGGACAATAACTTTCGTCCTAGACTTCAACAGATAAGACCGAAAAATGCTTGACTGCTTTGAAAACAGCATAGGCTTGTTGTTCTACCATTGGGTAATTAAGTTCAGTGCCTTTGAAAGCAAAGCTCATAAAGGCAATGGGTACTTCATTGTTTTCGGCATTCTTTTGAGTTAAGACGGCAGCATAGGAACAGTCAGAAGCAAAAGTGTAGAGTGTAAAGTCTTGAGAAAAGTCGGGGCTCATGAGAGACGGAGTGTCTATTATGGCCTTCTTTATTGCATTAAAAGCTTGATTTTCTAGGGGTCCCCAGTGATATTGGGTGTCTTTCTTAATTAAATTCTATAAAGGCCTGACCATTTCGGAGAAACTGGGGACGAATCTCCTCACGAAGTTAATCTAGCCTAAGAAAGACTGCATAGACTTTTTGGATGTAGGAGGGGGAATTTTCGCGATGACTTGAGTCCTTTCAGGGTCGATAATCATCCCTTTGCTTGACACAATAAATCCCAAGAGTTTACCCTGTTCTACTGCAAAAATGGATTTTTTAGGATTCAAGGAGATGTCGTATTTACGACATCGTTGTAGAACAGCTCGTAAATGAGCTAGATGATTGGTTTTGTTTTTAGAAAATACAGTAACATCATCTAAGTAAACTACAACGGACTGATTGATTAGGCCTTGGAAAGCAATGTCCATTGCTCTCTGGAAAGTGGCACCGGCATTAATCAATCCAAAGGGCATTTTTTGATAAGCATAGGTGCCCCACAGGGTGCGGAAGGTAGTTTTAAGTTGGTCTGGAGGAGACATCAGGACTTGGTTGTACCCCGAGAAACCATCCAGTAAGGATAGCCTCTCAGAACCATATACATGTTGAAGGATATGTTCCATGGCTGGGACAGGATAGTTGTCTTTATCAGACGCTCTATTAAGGTTTTGGAAATCAACGCAGAGTCAGATTTCCCCACTTTTCTTCCGGACAGGGACAAGGTTAGAAACCCATTGAGTGTGCCTAACAGGAAAAATTATCTTAGCATTTAGGAGCTTATTCAATTCTTTTTTAATGGTCGGTTCAAGCTTAGGGTGCATTTTTCTCAATTTTTGTTGGAAGGGTAAGGTTTGGGGTTTCATAGGAATGACATGTTGTATGATGTTGGGGTCAAAAGTTTTAAGGTCATCATACGTCCATGCAAAGACATCTTTAAATTCTTTGAACAATTTAATAAATGCAGCTTTTTCTTGTTCAGAACATCCTACCCCTAGATTAATGCACTGCGGATTGTCCTTAGTTCCTAAGTTTACCTTTTCATATGATAATGAGGAACTATTGGTTTTACAGTTGACCGTTTTTTTAAATTTATCTTGAAGATCATAAAACTTCTCTAATCTAACTATAGATTTAGGGATCGAGTTTACCATGTCCGATGAAGATTCAGGAGTTCTCAGATCTGGTATTATCGTGAAATCGTGCAAATTGTCGTCATGCGTGTGTTCATCTATCACCGCGCCTTGAAAAGTTTCTTCCATATGCAGAAAGTTAATAATCTGTTGATCGTCGTCAAAGACTCTCCAGTTCATGATGTTGTCGGGAACGGATGGCCGGAACAATAGTTCGATGGAGAATGCATCTGGGGACAAGCCTTCTGCAGGAAAGAGTTTGGAAGTTATGTTAGCTAATAGATCTACTTCAGAGTTATTCAATCTAGGAATAGAATTTATATTGAAAGCAGCAAACTTATTCATTAAATTCCATACCTCGGATTGGTAGCTTTTAAGATGTGGAGAAAGACAGTGGATAGAATCTCTTACCTGTCTAACCACTATTTCGGAGTCGCCAAAGATAGCCAAGTTTTGAATGTTCATATCTAAAGCTTTTCTGAGACCTTGCAGTAAAGCCTCATATTCTGCAGTGTTATTAGTACATTCAAATTCTAGCCTACATGCAATCAATGTTTTGTTACCTGTCGGATCGATAATAACGCAGCCTGCTCCAGCTCCTTCTTTGGACTTTGACCTGTCAAAATAAAGAGACCAAATTTGATTTCCATCGGGTACATGAGACCGTTGTGTAGAAGTTGTTGGTTGTACATATGCTACAATCTCGGACTGTTGTTCTGGATTGGTGATAGCTAAAGCCTCGACCATGAAATTGCTGAAAAAGGTGTCCATCCCTTGTACTTCGGGTGAATCAGCAGAAGGTGTAAATGGTTTGTTGGGATCGTTCAAATCTGTGACCGTGAACTTAAGGTAGCGTTCGCAATTTACTTTGATCTTGTTGGGCTTGCCGTTGTCTGGAAGCCATAGATGAGACCAATCTGTCGCGAAATAACCGTGTAGCTGCTCTGACCAGTCCCTACTTAAAAACAGACCATACACTTCTGGAATATCCACAACGATAATATCAATGACTTGATGAACCTTGGGGTTAGATGATAATCTTATAAGCACATTTTTTAGTTCGCCTATAAATTTAACATTGGTCCGATCAAGTTGTATGATTTTTAAGGTGGATGGTTCAACTTCGACATTAATCTTTTGGCATACAGACCATGGCATCACATTGGATGACGCTCCAGAGTCTACCATACAATTGTGCATGTTTCTATTAAAGATTTCGAATGTTAACAAAAATGGAGGTACATTTTTGCGAGTGCTAAGGGTGGTAGTTTGTGGCTTTTTACTCGCAGTTTCTAAAGCTACTTTATCTACATTATTTACATTACTTACAGAAAGGCTTCCTTTATCTTGAGGATCGGGATTGTTTTTAGTGGAAGTCTTCTGAGGAACTTTGTTCTGCACAACCTTGTTACCACTTGAATTACCATTCTTTCCATTCTCTAAGATATTCTGTAACATTTTTTGTAGCAGAAACGGAATTTCAATAACTCATAAACAGAAATGTTAGCCCTTAACTTTTTAAGATCTTCAACTACGTCATAATCTAAGTTGGGGTTCACATGACTCTGTTTAGTCTCAGCAGGTTTAGATTGCTTTGGGGGCAAAGTTGTAGTGTTTTCGGAAGAAGGTTTGTTTGTTGTCTTACTCCTGGTATTATAGGGATGTACTGTCTCGAAGTTAGCTTGAAAGATGCTATCCGAGAAGTGTCCAAAAATATTCGGAGAAGACTCCTCTTCTTGAACTGTCTCTTGTTCAACTACCTCCTCAGAAATCTCAGGAGGCATCAAGTTATCTTGGGCTTCTAGAATCGTTTGAAGGGCGCATTGCAGACTTTCTACATTAAGGCCCTCGGTGGTTGGATTAGGTCGGTTGGTGGGAAAAGGCTTCTGGAACGGGGGTTTGTAAGGCCCTTTGCTCAAAGAAGCTTCTTCGGTCGTCCTTTTTAAGTCTATAACTTGATTTGACAGTTTTTGAACAACTTTAGTTAAGTTTTCTAAATCATAGCTTTTAGGTTGTGTTTTACTTTGAGTAGGTCTAGGGAGGATTTCGATCTTCTTTTTGGAAGAAGAACTAGTCTCTGTTTCGTTGCTAGTAGAGTCTTTAAGACTAAGTATGTCTTTTTCAATCTGGTTGGCCTCCTCGAAGGCTTCTAACAACATGGATTTCTTAGATCGTTTAACCCAAATAGCTATACTTTGATGCAAATCTTTAGTATAGTATGTTATGATGAGATTCTCGGCGGGCATGGAATCCGCAGGGATTCGGTTCTTAAGTATTAATAATCTTTGATTAAAGTCTTTAACTTTTTATTTTGGGTTCATTCTTAAGTTAGACAGGTCCATGACTAGGACTTCCGGAGGCTTACCGTCTCCAAACTTTTCCAAAAAGCATGACTCAAAATTTTCTCAAGACACTATGGTATGGGGTTGCTGGGCAAAGTACCATGTAGATACATTTCCCTCGAAAGTATAGGGGAACAACCTACAAACAATGTCTTCATGTTCGACATTGCGGAGTCTTATGGCTAACATAAACTTTTTAATGTGATCTTCGACGATCTGTTTAAAATCAGGATCAAACTTGGGAATCCATTTCTCCGGATGTTTAGGTAAGGGATGCTGAGCTCCAGGTACAGCTACGGCATCCTGGTCAAGCCAAGGTCTAGCAGGATTGTTCTGGTTGGCCATTGGTGTAGTGGGTGTGGAAGGTTGAGAAGGGGAAATGCCTTCGTCTGAAGAATCTCCTCCAGAAGAAGAAGGAGATGATGGAGGTGGTGAGGGAGGTACTCCAGATCCTCCTACAGTAGGATTAAGGGTTGGATTTGTAGGGTTCATAATGAGGTTAGGGCCTCCGAGTTGTTCTCTGATATCAGAGAAATCTAAATGTTGGTCGAACGGTCGATTTGGTTGCCTCAAACAGGCTAAGGCACTATGAGTTCTTATGAGAGATTGACGGACAATCTCTTGTATGTCACCACCTGTAGGATTTGGGGTTACTGGTTCAACTGTGACCCGTGGATCGTTGGTTGATGTGGTTGCTGTTTGAGGGGGAATGTTATCATTTGAATGACTTCTTGTCACTATAGGTGAGCGATTAGGTGGTGGAGGAGTCTTACGACCACCTCGTGCCATTAATTAATTTCAGACCCTCCTTCTAGTACCATTTGTTGACGGGTGAAATTGACTGTCCATCAACTGGGAGAGTGGATCCGGTTCGAGGTTGTCTAAATAACCCATCCTGACGGGTTTAGTGGCTCCGTTAGCCGATCTAAGTCCTAAGAAAAAAGAAAACTACTCTAAATTAACTAATCTAAATGAAAAATAACAATTAAAACAAACTAATAAACTAATCTAAACTATTATATATACAATTTACTATCTAATACTATAATAACTCTACGAAATTAAACATCTAACTACTAACAGAATTAAATCTTAATCACAAATGTACAATATTTACAGATTACATATTTAAATGAAAACCTGCAAAACTCATTGGTAATCTGTCCTAAGACAGCGAAACTAATGTTTTTTTATTTTTATAATTTTATGAAAAACAAATAAACTGAAAATTATCTAAACTAAGAAACTAAACTAATAACTCTAAATACAAATCTAAACTAATATATATCTATCTAAACTAATTAAATTATACTAATAAGCTAACCTGTAATAAAACTTTCGAATTTTTCCTGTGTAAAGAATCCAGTTTAGTTGTTCAATGGAAGGAAAATTGCATCAATCCTCTGCCAGCCTCTAGTAAACAGTAAGCAGCAGTGATCTTTTGAATATCGATAACAGAACAAACAAGACATAAAAGTTACATCAATCTTATAATTTACAAATCATAACATTTAGATAAATCTGTGCGCAAGGATTTGTATAAAATGATTCAATTAACGAAGAAGAGAAATCAGTGATTCATTAACTGAAACAAGTAATTGCTTTATTTTTAAATAATAAAAGAGATCAGATATGGATAACACATTAATCAAGTCACATCAACCTACAACAGATTATGATAGTTAAAGTAGTCTATAATCAACTGCAAAATAATATGAATAAACTTGAAACAAAAGTTTGATATATTGAAAGCGAAAGCTGTTACAAGACATCAACTTTCATTCCAGTCTGTATCATAAATCCATAGTCTGGGTCTCCTACGGTAAGGATGATGAGTTTATTACAAAAAATGACAAGTATTTAAAGACCTCCCACAGGGTAAAACATCCATGTGGAAGTTATCAAAACTGCTTACACAAATCTGGGAAAATATCCCAAGTTTCTATTTCTAACTCAAACTAACAACTTAAAAATAAAAACTACATCACACAAATATCTCCTATATTGTCATAGCATGCCCAAATTGACCATTGCAATTTGTATGTACTTGAACAAGGACAAGAATAGACAATATTAGAGGATATTTTGTAGATAGAATTGATAAACATCTAATTTTAAAGACTAGCTACAGACTCTTGCGATTCTGTAGCTAGTCTAAATTGAACACAGAATCGTATTAAAACCAATTCAACACTCAAAGAATTAAATTCAAACTATTAAACAAGTATCTAATTGCTATTTGAAAACCAACGAATCATTCAAATCAAAATTGTTATGTTAATTTGAGAGCAAACAAGATTATGATCAATCGAATGATTACAGAGATGTATGTACTCTGTTCCATTTGTTATCACAAATTCGGGTAAACAGAATCGTATTGGATAACTCGACAGCAATGAAATCGTTTTCATAACCAATTGAAATCAACACAAATAGTTGCTTCAGCTATCAACAAGATCACTGTCGTATCCAAACGAAACCAAATGGATCGTTTTGAAATTGATAGAGCTATATTAAATGAATACAAACAATCATGCTAATCGTGGCACGCAATAATCACTTGTAAATCAAATCAAATAGGAACAAATCGAAACGGTTTGAGGCTGGCAGAATCGTTATGAATTAACATTGTTTCCCTGATTTTAGCAAATAGATCTTCGACACAGGCCAAATGAGAATATCAATTCAATACAAAACAGAGTCGTTTTTGCCAAATCGAAGTCGAACAGAGTTGTTTTCCTCATTTAAAATATTACATCATATTTATTAAACCAATCATTAATAATTATGCATAACATATTTAAAGGATCATAACAATTCAAGCCCACGAAATCGTTCCAAAATCAAACCATAAAAACTAAATCAGAGCCGATATAATCCAACCACAACGAAATCATACCAAATCAAAACATAGTCGTGCTCTGATTTTAGCACAAAAATCTCTTATACAAGTCATATGCAATCAAAATCTAAATGAAAACAAACTTCATTGATCACATTAATTCAAACTAACAGAAATTTTCTAAAGCGAACCACACCAAGTCAAAACCAATCGATCGCTTCTACTAAGCTGGGCATGACAAAATCGCATACCAAAATCATAACCATATTCGACTTTAGTAAAATGAATCTACTGTATAGGATCCACAACATAACCATTTTTTATAATCAAACCATGACAAAATTATTTTGAATAATAAACAGAACTAATTGAAACTCAAAAACCAATTCATTAAATTAATCCAAGCAATTGATAAAACGAAATTGATATCGAAATTCATACCTGGATAATCAGCAGACAACTTGGTCATGATAGTTTGGAATTGACGAAGGCTGTCGCCAACTTGACATTCCTAAAAACGATCGAACTAGTGGTTTTCTGCTTCTTGTGATTAGCTTGAAGCTTGTCCCTTTCTCACGACAGTACTGTAACTTGGTTTTCCTATGATTTGTTCTTTGACTGTAACAAGGGAACGTCGGCATAGTAGCGCTCAAGCCACACATTACATTGGTTGCATGATGTATGTTCGGGCTTCGACATAACAGTCGAGGGTTTGCTTAGATCACCGAGGGTTTCATTTTGCAACTTGATTCCTAGGTAGTTAGGATTGTTCTTTAGGCATGGGGGCAAATTAGAAACATAGTCATAGGGTGGCTCTGAGCATAGGCCTTGGGAATAAGAGTACTCTCCAGCTAGGAAGTTCTTGATATCGGAGTCCGAGTCCTCGCTCAGAACTATGGGCTTTTGATAAGCATTTGGCTTAGGCTTATTCTGAGCAAGTCTCGATATCAATCGAGCATTCTTTTTACCCTTGCTATTGACAGTAGGGTTACCCTTGACTTTCTTACTCACAGGCTTCTTTACAGCCTCATCCTTGTCTGTTATGATGTCGGGTAGGTCGATGTCAGGGCCAACCGAGCGTTTGGGAGAGGGTAGAAGGGCATGAAGAGGGACGGGTGTCCCGACCCTAGTCTCACTGACCACAGACTTGTCAATTTGGACAGACTCTGAATCAACAAATCCGCTTCGAGAGAGAAGAGCTTGCCAATTATCGTCGTGAAGGTTTAAATGGTGAATGATGATGAGTCTAATCAACCCATGGTGAAAAAGGCTGCTATCGGCCTTCTCGCGTTTGAACCTCTTAGCCATTTTGTAAAGACTACGCAGGAAGTAAAATGGCATGTTCAATGGATAGCCCATGAAATTCATTAACAGTCAAAGGTGATAAAGAAAAACCAATCCATACCGACCCTCACAGGTCACAAATTGTTTAACCATTATCAAAAGATCATGCCACCTGGGTTTAATTGTGGAAATAGGCATACCTTTGTCACAGGATGTAACCTTTCATGATACGAATAGCAAAGGCCATGGTACTTCATCAACTTTGGAGTTCTTAAGCCATCATTGGCCTGTGGCTACCAATCCTATGGCAGAGCTTATGAATTCTTCATTCAGCTCAAGCTGAATGTCACCTACTTTAGCCCTACACCCATCAAAAGTAAGGGCGAATTTTTGTGCAACAAATAGATTGAAACCCTCAAACCTATGTACAAACATAAGCCAACCACTATCTTTTAAATCCTTACGGGCGTTATCGAACAGTAACAGAGCTTGACTACCGTTCGGCTCTATTCGCACCATCGGTGCCATAGACAGGAGCACATGGTGAGCGATGTGAACGAGCCAGGGTTTGAATCACAGCATACGCAGGGGCAGAACGCTCACAAGCTTACCCGAAACTAGCAGAGGTGAAACAGGGATAGGGGGGAGACATTAATGACATATCGTGCGAGGGTGGTGGAGCTATTTTGGCCCATGCACAATAGTCATATCCACAGTACAACCGTCGGCGCTTATAACTATTCAAATGACTATGCATATGTGTTAACAATTATTCCATTCAATCAACCAATGAAATCAATGGTAAGTGGATTAATCATTCGCGCGAGCAATAGTTATACCATAGTTTTAAAATCAAACAAATGAATCGAAACCAATACCAAGTGTTGTATAAAACGATTCATACCAAGGGTTTAACCATAACACCAATGCATTTTTATGTAACCAATGTGCCAAGTGAATCAATGAAAGAACATGTAAATCCAATCACCAATGCATCACAAACTCAATCACTCATAAAACAAAATTACATTATCACTCAAAGAATGTCAAATAAGTACAGATTAAAAGGTCTTGCCAATTGTATAACGATAAGTAAGATGTAAACGCAATGGGCATTTCGACAAGAATGATAACGACAATTCAGTGACGATTTTATGTGACTTCGAAAACCAAGTTTTCACGCTTGTAGTCGTGAAAACAAGAACAAAGGTAAGTGTGCAAATAGCGTAAAAATAATAGTGTCATTTTATTCAAGAATTGTGACAAAAATTAAGGTTTGCAAAACACTGGTGTAGGCAGCTTATAAGGATAGTACAAAAAATGTGAATTGGCTGCCAACACCACCTTCTAGTTGTAGCTGGAGAACATAGGGGGTCATAGCCTCCTTCTGGTTGTATCCAGAGAATTGGGGAGTTGGAGCTTCCCTCAGTTGTAGCCTGAGAAATTAGGGGGTTGGAGGCTCCTTCCAGTTGCAGCTAGAAAACAAAGGAAGTCGGTGCTTCCAATGAATGTAATTCTTAAAGACATATAAGAAAAAACATTATGTGGTTTTCTCGCACTTTGGGTTTCCATGTAAAAACACTGGTGTACTGTACTGTATGTGTATGATTGCTCATTTGTTCATTGTTTATTTACTCTGCAACTATTGGATGATAATGATACATTGATATAACACTTTCATATTGTGGTTAAAAAGGATTGAATTGCTCTATTATTGATTCACACCCCCCCCCCTCTCAGTAATTCAACAATTGGTATCAGAGCGGGATCCTTCAAGAAACAGTTTAACCACTAGAAGGAGATCATGGATTATTCTGAGAATGGAGTATCGATGTTTAATGGACAGAATGGTTTAAATTATGAGATGTGGAGCATAAGGACGAAATCATTTTTACAGGCATAGGGACATTATATTTGGCTATCAGTTGTTACAGGATATGATAGTTCAAAAAAGGCAAAGACTGCAGCAAAGAAGGAATTGAAGAAGAATAATAAAATAGCAATGGATTTCATCTAGGAAGGATTACCTAATCCGGTAAGAGAAAAGGTTGGTAAATTTTCATCTACCAAAGAAATTTGGGATAAGTTGTATAATGTATATTCTTCACCCATCACAAAATCAGAAAATTCCAAAGAAGGTGCAAGTACAGAACAAGAAGAAAGATGTCCATCAATTCAGACAGATTCATAAGAGGAAAGTATGAAGAAGCAGAAGTTGATTACAGAGAACAATTGATCAGTGCAATTGAATATCTAAATAAAGAATGAGAAGAAAACAAGTCATCCAAGAAAGAATTGATGAAGCAGAAGGAAAGTGTTCAAAGTTCCAAAAAAGCTCAAAAGGTCAACAAGAATTTAAAAACTCGGCTAGAAGAGGCCATAAGAATTGAAGAAACTCTAGAATATCAAAAGCAATGTTTAGAATCCAACATAATGGCACAAAAGGAAGAAGCAAAAAAGAGAGAAAAGATCTTGACGGATCATCTCAAGGAAAGAACCAATGACTTAAACCAACTTGAAGAAGAGTTTGGTCAAGAAGAGAGAAGACTCGAAGAAGAAATAATTACATTGAAAATTCAACTTGAAGAAGCAAAGAGAACAGAAGAGGTCATGAAGTCCCAGATAATGAAGAAAGAAGAAGAGGTTGAGAAGCTTGAAGAAGAATTTGTCACACTAAGAGTCAAATTCATCAAGCTCAACAAGAGTGTTGAAGAGATAAAAACATCCACATTAGTTATAGAGAATGAAGAGAAGCACTCAAGGTTGCTAGAAAAGAAGAATGAAGAAAATAGAAAGATTTATGCAGAAGTACTCAAAGGAAGGAATCATGGTCAACCAAAATCTAAGAAAACTATTGAAGATACATCTTCAAGAAGACCATTCATGTTCAAGCCACAAAGAAGCTTCAATCATGATCATGATCAGTCAAGACAGAAATTTAGAAGGACTACACCACAAAGAAGATCACTCACTCACAGGTATGCAAATTTCTTTTATGGTCATTGTTTTTATTGTACTAATTTTGGACATAAGGTTGCAGATTGTAGGGATTATAAAAAAAATGTTCAAGCAAGAAGTGCATATGTGGCCCCACATAACATTGAATGTTACAAATGTCATAATTATGGACACATAGCTAGTGATTGTAGAAGCATGATCGATACTTCCATGAAAGAGAACACTAATATCAGATATAAGAAAGTATGGATA
>JZKD02S0485497.1:263782-279198 GCA_000966675.3 Picea glauca | reverse complement strand
TTTTCCTTCTGCATTTCAGTGTTCATGTACAACTCTTCAGAATGAAGAAATGATCTCTATCATTTCCTCAACTATTGCATCATCCCAACCCAAATTTTCTGAGGCACCTTTTCCACAACTGCTTTAGGCTCCACTACCTACTCCTAGGTAGTAATTCGCCCTACTATGGGTTAATGAGAAGACAATGGCAAGTGGTTTCCAAGGCCACCGCCAACATCAATATTTTTTCAGAATCCATAGAGTGATATGAAGTGTTTAGAATATCACCATATTTCTATGTCAAATACATCAAAAGCATGTTCAAACCAATTACTCAATTTCTCTCTTCCAATAATCTTTCAATTTCTAGGTCATCTTACCAACCATCTTTCCCAAGTGTGCCCAAGGAGGGTTCAGTGTCTTCCTTGGTCCTCACATACCAAGGTCCTCGCTCCTCAACCTTGTTATCTTGGTCTACTTTCAAGCCTAGCCCGTATAGGGAGAATGCTTCATTGGCTTCCTTAGCTGAATTTTTCATTGTCTCCCTCTACCAACTTAGCACTGGAACGTCTTGCTTATCCAAGCAAACATCCACTAATCTAGCCACCATTGTCATTATGGGGTCCACTATGGATTAAAGTCAAGTGAGCCTATACACCAACATATTCATTGAACCACTCTCCACCAAAAATTACATAAGACATCCTTCTGAAGTCTTGTGTTTAGATTGTTCATCAAGAATAACACTTCCTAGCTATCTACTACAAAGTTGTTTAGCCCCTTGGATAGTTTTTGAAACCATGCTAGAGGAAGTCATTCTTCCAACAACTTCACGATGCTTCCTTACTGTAGGGATAACAAACAAATCTTAGCTTGAAAAGATGACCAAACAATTTAAGTGAGGCATAGGCACTGTGTTTGTATTCCTCAAGAATTATCGCTCTATAATAACTTCAAAGTCATCCATCGGTACAATTTCAAACTTACAGTTCCACTCCAAACACCAAGCTTCAAGGCAACTATGTTGGCCATACCAATCACCTTTTCCACCTCTGATTTCACTGCCTTGAAAGTATTCTACACCCACTCAAGTAGCAACCCAAGATTTCTTTCAACATCTTCCTTTATGAAATTGTGGGTCATTCCACTGTCAACCATGGCATCCACTAATCTTTCATTCAATATTGTTGAAACATAGCAAATCCTTATTCTTCGCTTACTATAGATTTCTCTTCTAACAAAGTGCCCAAGACTTGCAAAACACCAATAGATGGTTTTTCCACTTCTTCCACAGGAGACAACTTTTGCTTCATTGTACAATTCTTAGCATAATGATCCTTTACACAAATCCAATAAGAAATAGGCTTGCCTTTTTCCTTAGGAGCATTTGGTTGCTTGGCCTTGTCCTCGCCAAACTTTCTAGATGACTTCTCCTTTCCTTTGGCATTCTTCTTGTTCTTGCCATACTGTGTCTCTCCTAAAGCATTCTCACCGATCCTTGGACCACCTTTTGCCTCTACCTTGTATTCCAACAACGTGTTTGTTGTTTCAAGGGTTCGCATGTTCTATCGTTACATGTCATTCTGCACCCAAGGTTGCAATCCATTCATGAAATGGTACAACCTATCTTCTTTAGACATGTCTTTGATTTCCAACATAAACCTTGAAAACTCTTTGATGTATTGTAATATCCTCGGATGTGCTATATTGGAATATCATAATATTTATGCAAATATATGTTGTTTCTAGTTGTGTGATTTTGTCAAACAAATGGCACTCATATACTCTTTATGCTACAATCTTGAAAGACGACTTTCTACAACAATTTGCATACTTATTACTTTCGTCAAACACATTGTATACAGTCTGAGTACACATAATATGGAGAAAGCAACATGGGTATTTTATTATGAATGGAATCCAAAACAAAACAAGTCTTTAGTGGTTGCTAAGGTAGTTGCAATACATCAATGAAAAACACACAATAACAAGCCAAAAACCTGGATGATGCCACGACCTCCTCGATAGATGAAGCTTCCTCCTCCAAATTGCATAGGGGCTAACTCCTAACCTCCAAACCCTCTCCAAGATGATGTCAAACCAGAAGATGAAGCTCAAGTGAAGATCCTATATGGATCCTCCTCCTTGTCTAGCTAGGGTGGATATTCCACCATCGAAACTAAACTACAATGGAAGGGTTTTGCCAAAAACCCTAATGAAAAGATTGGCTCTAAGAGCACTCCATAGAGATCAATCCAAAACACAATTCCAAAGTGAAGTGCTACCCCTCCTTTTATTCTTCCTCCGCGCCCTTCTAGAATTTTCCCTTTTTGACTAAATCAAACATGACCCTTATTCCCCCTTTTAATTTTCACTTAAAGATTAAAGTCACTTTACTAATGTTTAGCAACTATTAATCTAAAAGTTATTTTATTATATTTTAATAGAAACATAACATCTCCTAGCTATGTGACATCAAATAAACCCCATGACTCCCTTTTTCTTCACTAACAAGCCTTGGAAGTCATCTCCAACTACAGAATAGGGAAACCCAAAAATGGGGACATGACAGTCCTCCCTTCCCAAAGATTGTTTGTCCTCAAGCAATGCCATCACACCCATAGGAAAAACAAACTGAACCAAATTGAAACTAATAATTATCCTAGGGTCCCAAACCAATCTGAAAGATGTGGAGCACCTATCGCCCACAATATTTCCCTATAATGTACTAACACAAGGGGCCTCCTGAAAGTAACAGTTGGCTCTCTCGGTTGCCAAATTGTCAACCTATAAAATCGCAAGGTCCCATGCTATCGCTAGAAAGGACCCATCATGTTGATAATGTGCCACACTAATCATAAATATCTAATCCTCCTACCTAAATTGCATCCTCTTCTCCTACATCCACAAGTTGTAATGCCTCAAATAATCATCCCCACTATCGAGGATCATATCCTACCAATGTATCTCAGTGAAGTCAACCAAACCAACTCAAAATCAAACATCCCAAAGAAGTCTATGTGGTCACAAACTGATAGGGAATCAACGACACGTAATCTTCATGTATCAAAGGGAAATCCCTAATACTCCAACACCCCTATCCTATTGCAATCATCCAGGCATTGTCTGAAAAATATCTCAACACATCACTCCATTCAAACCTCTCTCAGACTGACCTATAAGTGGTAAAGTCACCAGGGTCCCAAACTACCATGTATGATGTGAAGCACCCTCTACTCATAAGCCTTGATCTGTTAGGTGCTAACACAAGAATCCACATGACTGCCTCTGATAATCCAGGAAATCATAAGCTGCACAAACTCAGTCAACTCCTCAAAGAACCACTCCTCCAAGCAACCAAAGTTAAGCATCCCAAGAGTAAACTTTGGAAAGCGAAAAAATTGACCATCTCATATGTATCATTTGTCGAACTGTCAAGCACTATAGTCCAAGGGTCCCAAGCTAATCTCCGAGAGAAACCATCATACCAACATTGCACCCCTCTGATCATAACCATATTACCACCATGCTTAGACTGTACTCTCCTATCCTGGACCCCCAAGCTGAAATACCTGAAAGGACTGAACTCATTATCCTAGATCATGTCTTGCCAATGCATCTTGGTGACGTCGAAGCCTACCAATTTGCAGATAGACTCAATCTTGGGTATCATGAGGGAAAATCTATCTCACCATATAGAATAAGGCTCAACAACTCATCTCACAACATCCCCACAATGATGTAGACCAATCACTGACACAACCCTGTCGATCACCCTCATCATATGAAACAATATATCACTCTAATGAATGTCAGGATCCCACCACCAAATTGGAAGTCCATCACTCTCAATGTCTGTTGAAATCTCCTTGAACCGATCCAACAAAGTCGAGATCTCCTCCTATTCACTTTGCACACAGAGCACATGATCCAAATGAAATACCTCTGACATGGTCGTAATGCCACCTGTCTCATCCAACTCACTTAGGTGAAACTCCCATGTCTTGATGTATATAATGAGGGCATAAAATAACAGTAATATATGCCTCTTCCACTGCCTGCAAGACTGGAAAGTGACTAATGCATTGGTCAACCACAAGGGTATGACCAAGAGATCATCATGAAGTCTGGAACCAGAGATGTGACTATCTTGCGCCCTGGCCCTCATCTGATGATATCCCAGATGAAAATCAATCATCGAGGAATATGTTGCTCCCTGAGGATGACCCATCCACTCACCAATCCTGGGAAACCTCAACTCAATGGTATGTTTGAGGACTCTGTCGGGAGGTCTCTCTAACGAAACACCCAACTCCATTGTGCATTATTGTGTGCCAATGAATATCCTTGCATATTGTTTCCTATCACCGAGTCATCTTGTACCATCATGTATCTTGTAGGCACTATTGTATCCATCACTCAACTGATGTCACCTAAACTTATATTACAGAGCATGCTCATGTTTGTCATATACATGTCCACCCAATCCATGGATGCATACACTTCCCTGTGGCTTGGGCCACAAGGAATGTTCTCAACTATCTCCTATGTAGCTAAGCCTTGATCCTTTAGTGGGATCTCCAAGAGAAGCGACTCATGATCCCCACAATGCAAAACAGGGGCATGGTCAAAACCGTCTGCACCATACTTCTCCTCAAGCACCTGCAACTCTAAATGCTCCTTGTGTGGGATCGTCATAAAATGCTCCTCCCTCAAATCATGGGTGCCACTCACGCCCTCATGTGTCATGGTTTCCAAATATGATGGAGTCTTCGTTGCAAGTGATGAAGAGCGTGCCAAACTCAATTGGTAACAAAGCTCCTCAACCTCCATTTCCTTGTCTTCAGTGAACTTGAGAGCAAGGTCCCTATCCATGAACAGCTGCAAGTAATCTGATTTTATCTACTCTAGGGATTCTTTGATAATGTGTAATTCAATACTAGTGACTCCACGTGCAACTCATTTTTGTCTCTCCTCCAACTGAATAAACTTATGAGCATTACCTGCCCTAGTCAACACTTGCACAATTTGTTCATCTATGACTAGCAGTCTGTCCTCCAAACCATGTGATGTTATTTCATCAACATGGCATGGGATGTCAACTGACTCACTAGATGATATTGTACAATGATGGGACTCGTGTGGACTATCCTCCTCATACAAGATTTCTGATCCGTTCTCGTCCACCAAATCAGCCCCTTCATTGTCATATTTTGGTACAATCATGTATGCATCATCATACATGTCATAAATAGGATGAGGTGTTGAATCCGCATCATAGTTAGGTGCTAGCACGCTTGAACCACCCTCATCATCAACATCATATACAAGGAAAAGCGTTGGATCCTCAACATCGATTGATTGGAACATTTCCTCGTAGTCTTCATAACTAAGACAAGATGTTGCATCCTCACCTTTTGCTGATTTGAAAACTTCATTATGGGTATACCCATCCAACACACTAGTGTCATTGGCCTCATCAGTTAGCTCTGATGGTGTATCATAGGCAGTTGTTTGGTCTTCCTCTATGCACACATCCTCTGCATTGGTGTCCTTATCCCTATTAGACGACTCTCCATCATGAAGTGAGGTATTTGTTTTACCAAAGAGTGGCTTCCACCATTTTGGATGCTCTAATAATGTTGTGAAATTCTTTTGATAGTTTGTTAGACTCTTTTGATAGTTTTGACAAGCTTGTAACAATTCTGTTAGGAGTTATTGATTTGTCCCCATACTGTAAAATCCCAACCTACTGATCTCTCAATTTTTCCTTCTTGTAGCAATTTATGGGCATTCCTGGGTGATTATTTTTGTCAAACACCAAGTAGAAGTGCCCAACTTCCACTACAAAATCCCCTTGCATTGTTGTTGATTTGTTTAGGTGCAACGCTGATTCATAAATTATGACAAACAATTTGTGTACATCATGTGTTTGGTGTTTATTACTCACATATTAATGGAACCCAAACATTCCACACAAAAACGAAAAGAGGGGAGTTTTAATTGCATTAAACTCTTTAAAAGTGTTACAATTCTGATGCAAATAACAGAGGTTTATTCCAACTGTAAATTCACCAACATAACAGCAATGACTACCTGGAATATGTGTTGATACATCTCTACCATATTATGAGTGTGCATCCACAGCATCCCTAACAGAGATAGAGACCACCCACACAAGAAGAAACAACCTGATAATAAAAACTCGACCTACAGCTGAGAGGGACGGCCCCTCTAAAGTAAATACGGCCTGCTCATTCAAAGAACTCGACCCCAATCAACAGAAATCAACTAATGCTAATTAACTTGGCCCACACACACAATACGACCTGTATAACCCAAGAGTTCAGTCCCTGCACAAGGAAACCGATCCTGCAAGAGATGTCTCGACCTCTTTCAAGAAGATACACCCTGCATAGCTGAACCCAACCTTCAAACAAGAAGTCTTGATCCCTGCTAGGAGGAACATGCCCCTCTAGTGACCAATACAGTTCCTCCAAGAGTAATACAGCTTTTTTAGTGACAATACTGCGCTCTTCCAAGTAGATTCAGTCATTGTCAATAAGGAATTCGACCCTCACAAGAAAAATCTCGATCTACATAAAAGAAATCGGCTTTTATCCAATAAACTCGGACCTACTCTCATTGATCTTGGCTCTAGTGATGGAACTCGCCCAGGTTCTGAAAAAAACTCACCCAACACTCCAAATTCGAACCCTGCTACAAAATAACTCGCTCCTCTAGAATTTGGTGTTGCTACGAAATGGAAATTTCGCCCCTCTTCACTTGGATCTGCTACCAATTGGAAGTTACGACCTTTCTAAGACTCGGTTCTGCTACCAAATGGAAGATACAACCCTTAACAACAGAAAAAAATGCAGCCAGTACCCAACTTGGCCTTGGTATCATTGTTTCCCCTCAGGCTGGCAAGACCTCCAACTATGATACTATTGTAATATCCCCGGATGTGCTAGGCTGGAATATTATAATATTTATGCAAATATATGTTGTTTTTGGTTGTGTGATTTCGTCAAACAGATTGCATTCATATTCTCTTTATGCTACAGTCTTGAAAGACAACTTTCTACAATAGTTTGCATACTTATTACTTTCGTCAAACACATTGTATGCAGTCTAAGTACACATAATATGAAGGAAACATGGGTATTTTATTATGAATGGCATCCAACACACAACAAGTCTCTAGTGGTTGCTAAGGCAGCTATAATACATCAATGAAAAACACACAATAACAAGAAAAAAAACCTGGATAATGCCACAACCTCCTCAATAGATGAAGTTTCCTTCTCCAAATTGCAGAAGGGATAACTCCTAACCTCCAAACCCTCTCCAAGATGATGCCAAACCAAAAGTTGAAGCTCAAATGAAGATCTTGGATCGATCCTCCTCCTTGTCTAGCTAGGGTGGATATTGCACCACCAAAACTAAACTACAATTGAAGGGTTTTGCCAAAAACTCTAACGAAAACATTGGCTCCAAGAGCATTCCATGGAGATCAATCCAAAACATAATGCCAAAGTGAAGCGCTACCCTTCTTTTCATTCTTCCTCCATGCCCTTATAGAACTTTCCCTTTTTGACTAAATCAAACATGACTCTTATTCCCCCTTTTTAATTTTCACTTAAATATTAAAGTCACTTTACTAATGTTTAGCAACTATTAATCTAAAATTTACTTTATTGTATTTTAATAGAAACATAACATCTCCTATCTAGGTGACACCAAATAAACCCCCGGACTCCATTTTTCTTCACTGACAAGCCTCGAAAGTCATCTCCAACTATAGAACAGGGGAACCCAAAAATGGGGACATGACATGTATGAATCCTCCATGTATGCTTAAGAGCCAACAATTGACTCCATGCAATCCAGAACTGATTCCTTGGCCCAAACTAAGCATTCAACATTGTTTTCATCTCTACCCAATTTTCAATCTTCTCTGCATTGCGCCCAACTACCAAGTCCTTTGCTCAATTTCACCACCAAAGCTTTGTGGTAGTTGTCAAGAACATTGCAACAACATTCACCTTGGATTCATCTGAACTTCCATTCATTTGTTCCAAAAGTACTACTCAATATCCCAACAAAAGTTACCAAGTAACTTAACATTGTAGGGGCCATCGTACAATTTTGGTTCCTTGATCTTTATCCTCATAGGCACTGACAAACTATGCTCACTGGAAACAACTCATTTCAATATGTTAATGGTGCCTTTCTGGTCTTTGACTTGTGTCACAACAGAGTTCAACAAGTATCCCATTGTCCTCAACCATTGATCAGCTTTATCGTTCAAGGTAACAATCATCATGTTTGCGATCTTTTGACATTCATCCACAACATTATTAAAGGTATGGCACATGTATATCATCTCTTCCAAAGATTCTACCTTTTTGCCATGCTTACAAAGAGAGGTTGTCAACTTCTTGACATTCCTTTCTAAAGTTGCAAACTTGTTCTTCATCCTTGGAGTCTTTGGATCTTGTACATAGTCGTTGTCCTTTGCATGGGAGCCAACCATTGGCACTCACCCAAATGCCTAGCAACTCGTCCCAAATAGTAATACTTTGCTTCAAGTTCCTTCATTTGTCACAATGAAGAGCACCAAACTATCTCGAAGTTAGCTTTGAAACCAATTGTCACAGTAGTGACAATGGCGAACAGTGCCAAAACTTCTACTCTGAAACCCGTTGTCATGAACCTATAGTCTACCCAAACTTTTCTTTGCAAACTTTAGTTCCTTCCAAGTCTATTTCAGCACCTGAGATCATGCAACACTACCTTACCTCGGTTGCAAGGGCTTGGCCACCTGTGCCTATTACAACTAGACTTCGCCTTCTTCACTTATGGTTTACCAATAACTTCACCTTTAGCTAAAAAAATTCAATGCAACCAAGTTCTACCCAACCTAGTTCATTCAATAGCAGGCATAAGTCCAACCGTGGCCTTTAAAAGTTCTCAGCGATACTTAACAATTTACTAATATCAACATTTAGCCGACACAAAGCAATGCAAAGAATAGTAACATCCAACAATGATAAAGAATCCACAACATGAAAGTATGGGTGGCACCTAAGGCAAGTGCCTTAAACTTTATAATATGAAAAATGTTACAATGTACAATAGAGGAACGTAGCCAACTACTCATGACTCATTTACAAACTACAATTACATTAAGAAAAATAGCCTATAAGAACTATCAATCCAACCCGTAAAGCAACCACAAGCCTTTCTCCTACAAGGCCCGTCCTCTTCTTCATCTAACTCATTTAGTGCAAATCATCCCATTGTGCCCAATGTTGAACTTAGCACAACCATTGAACTCCTTACATTCTTGTGAATGATCTCTTGCTTCTTGCTTATACCCTAGCACTTTTGAAGCGTTCTCCTTTTATATGGGAGTTGCCTTGCACTAGCAAGCTCCTTTGTTTTAAGGTGGACCCAAGTGCCCACATAGCCAACCTGCTTCCTTTGTTTACTTATCCATTGAACGTCTATGTCCAATAAGTGTGTGACAGTGCACCCAATAGTGTGTCCAAGTGGCACCAAAGTTGTCCCAAGTGTTCTTGGTATGTTCGTCCAAGTCGTCCCAAGTATGCCCAATGCGTCTGTCCAACTCAAGCCAAGTGCACTTGGTCCACCGAAGTTCGTCCAACTACACCTGATCCATCCGATTCTACCCGATTGCACCCAAGTGCACCCAACAATGCATCTGATGGATGTGCATCGGATGGATGCATGCTCAGCGAATGTTTGCCCAATGAGTACATCCCACGGTTGGGATCACCCAACTCCATTAGTCCATATATAGTCCAAGCTTTGTATGGCAATCAAGCTCTCTTTTGTTGATGATTACAGTTGCATGAGACATCCTCCAGGACACAGACTAAGTGAGTTGTCCTGGGAGAGAGCCCATGAGTTGGGTGTGCCCATGAGATGGGTGTGTTGTTCCTCTCCGAGATGGAGAAAGAACGTTGTGTGTCCCTGTGTGGGGTGAGGAAGCCTGTGAGTTGGGTGTGCCCATGAGTTGGGTGTGTTGTTCCTCTCTGAGATGGAGAAGGAACATTGTGTGCCCCTGTGTGGTGTGAGAAAGCCCATGAGTTGGGTGTGCCCATGAGATGGGTGTGTGGTTCCTCTCTAAGATGGAGATGGAATGTTGTGTGCCCCTGTGTGGGGTGAAGAAGCCCATGAGTCGAGTGTGTCGTTCTCTCTGAGACAGAGATGAAACGATGTATTGGTGTTCTCTATGGAGAGAGTTGAAATTATTTGATACTCCAAATGATTCTCATGTGAGACGCAGTGAGACAGAGATCTGTTGAATAGGACGTTCATGTGGCTGAGCACATGTGGACGTGATCCTAGTGGTTGAGCACTAGTGAGTGTGAATTCTGATGATTCTCTTGTGAGACGCAATGAGATAGAGACTTGGGCGTCCTTGTGGCTGAGCACAGGTGGACATGCCCCTAGTGGTTGAGCACTAGTGGGTGTATGAGATCCCTTGCTATATTGTCCAAGAGTCGGACTTACATGTAACCGTATTTGTGATGTAAAGGGTACAAGTCAGCCCCACCATAAAGTAAAAGATAATGTAAAAGATAATTAATATGGTAATTATTAATTATATTTTTAGTTATTGAGGTCGACCCTATTGTGCCAATAGACACTACTTTTGATATGTCTAGTCTAATATAAATAAAGGTAATTTCCCCATTGAGGAAACATAACACAAGTGTGATTTTGAAAATTTCAGCAAGTGCAAGTTCTAGGGCTGAAGTGTGCACCTCTCTTGGGTGCTAGCATTCTAGGTTTTGGTAGCACCCTTTTGTGTGCTAGGTTTATGGTGTGAGAGGTCTTTCTCTTGAAGAATATAGCAAAGGATTGGTTGGGTTTTCTCCCCTTGTTGAGAAGGGTTTTCCAAGATACTTCTTGTGTACTTGTGCATGGTGTTTCTTCTTGTGATCTTGGTTACTGCAGCAAATTGTTTATGGTGTAACTGCAATTATCTATGGTTCAAGTGAAATGTTAAAATTGGAATGAACTTCATGCTTGAGCCTAGCTTAATAAAAAATCAACATGGTATCAGAGCATAGGTCTTGAATAACCCAATGCACAAGCATTCAAAGCTAGTCGTCCTCTTCTTCCGCAATTTCGTACGGCCCTCTAGGGTTTGCTGCAATTATGTACATCCCTCCTTTTTTGAGGTGTTTCGGCACCTTAAACTTGGACGTTGGGGCTAAAAGTTGTACAGGAGTGTACAGCGTCCTTCAATGCACCTCCAGCAAGTCTCAGATTGCATTTCCGAGCATTTTGGATTTTTGGCCCTAGGGTTTCGCAATTTTCTGCAGATTTTTGGTTTTAGGGGTTTTGCAACTCATTGAAGGAGCTTTTCAGCTCACTAGTATTCTTGTGACTCTCTTAAGGCTTGTTGTAGGCAGTCATAAGCCCAACAAAACCTAAGGTTGCTAGCCTAGCTTAGCCATTAGGTTTTCTAGCCCAGTTGACAATGGTTTGTGAAGAATCTGAAAATATGGTGACACCATGGCTACCTTCTTCATGAAGATGTCAAAGCACAGAGATCAGCCAAGTGCCATTGGAGAAATCATATCAGCACCCTTAGGTATGCACTTGTATATATTATTTGTATCACTGTCATGTGGGTACTTGCAGGAGGAAGTAACCTTGTTGAAGTCATGGATCCAGAGGGATCTCGGTGCATTCAGAGGAACAACACATTGGAAGTGAAGACTCCAGGTTTGATTATTTTAATTATCATGCCTCTAACCTACATTTCTAAAGTTTGCTACATTACAAGTAGGTGTTGTAGTTGTGACAACAATCCTTAAATTGTTTTGATTCTAGAGATGTACTCATTATTCTCCTTTAGGAGATATTCTTGTTTTGTTTCCTTTCATTTGTTTTCTTGTTCCATGCAAGTTAACAACAAAGGAAGATGGTTATTCTTCAGACTTCAGAGGGAGTTAAAACTATTTGAGGAGGAGGAAGAATAGAACCATCATTGAGGCAACCAATTCAATGATGCATGATCATAGTCTTCCTATGATTTTGTGGACAAAAGCATGCATGACAGTAGTATATGTTCAGAACATGAGTCCTTGCCAAATTTTGAAGAACATAACTCTCGAAGAAACCTTCACCAAAGTGAAGACTGAGATTGAACACTTCAGGATATTTGGGTGCCCAGTGTATTTTCATGTACCCAAAGAGAAGAGGTCCAAGCTAGACCCTTCAAGGAGAAAGGATACATTTATGGGATATAGTGAATCTTCGAAAACATATCGGATCTACATCCCTGGTCAAAGACATATTGAGATGAGCAGAGATGTTGTCTTTGAAGAAGAGATAGCCTTTCAAAGATCCAGAGAATCCCAGATGGAGATTAACAGTGAGACAATTCCTTCTCCCCCCTTCAGCAATTCAGAGAGAGACAGACATTATTCCAGTTCATCCAGTGGTTCCAGCTGATCCAATTACTCCAGTTGATATGCCCAGAGATATTGCAGTAAGGCATAAAAGGCCTTCCTGGGCTCGACAAACTCTACAGGAGGCAGAGGGACATACAAGCTCCTCAAGGCACATCCCAAGAGAGCAAGAGACCAAAGAAATTTTCGAGCTACCTTTCATCCATGAGCCACATCATTGATTCTGAGCCTTCTTGTCATGGAGAAGCGACATGTGAACAAGTTTGGCAAGATGTCATGTCAAAAGAATACCAATCTATCTTGAAGAATGATGTATGGGATATTGTTCTAAAACCAGAAGGAAAGTCTGTATTGACTTCCAAGTGGATTTATAAAATCAAGCATGCAGTTGATGGAAGCATCAAGAAATACAAAGTGAGCTCTGTAGCCAGAGGATTCTCACAAGCAGAGGGAGTTGACTATGATGAGACATTTGCTCCAGTAGCCCGATACACTTTTATATGTACTATCATCCATGAGTTGGAAACTACATCAGATGGATGTAAAGAGAGTTTTTCTCAATGGTGAGATTGAGGAAGAAGTTTACATCAAGCAGCTAGAGGGATTCGTGACATACGATGAGAAATCATGTGTACAGGTTGAAGAAAGTCATGTATGGACTAAAGCAAACACCTCGTGTTGAGTACGAGAAGATGGATGGATGATTGATGAGTTTGGATTTCAGCAAGAGTGTTGTTGATCCAAACCTATATTATCATATTGTTGGCAAGGAGTGTCTGATCTTGGTCCTGTATGTCGATAATTTATTCCTTACCGATTCAGAAAGACTTATTGTTGAATCCAAGCGAGCATTGACTTCTGTTTTCGAGATGAAGGATCAAGTATGTTGCACTACTTCTTGGGACTAGAAGTATGGCAGAGAACTGATGAAATTGTCCTGAGTCAAAGAAAATATACAGTGGAAATATTCGAGATGATGGACTGCAAATCCATGCCTACACCAATGATGATGAACTTGAAGAAAGATGAATGAGGCTTCTTCCAATTCAGATGAGATTGATCCACATGTGTACCGACAGCTGATTGGATCATTGATTTATCTGGTTAACACTAGACCTGATATATGTTATGCAGTGAATGTGCTTAGTCAAGTCATGAGTCAATCGAGACAAACTCACTAGACAGCAGCAAAGCATGTATTGAGATGCCTATGAGGCATAGTTGGATATGGCCTGAGATATGCCTCTAGCATAGACTTGAGTTTGCAGAGACATGCCGATGCAGATTGGGCAGGGAGCGCAGTGGATCGGAAGAGCACATCTGGTTGTTGTTTTACCTTGGGGTCTGCGATGGTTTCCTAGTGCAGCAGGAAACAGAGTTCTGTGGCCTTGAGAACCGCAGAAGCAGAGTATATAGCATTGAGTGTTGCAGTCCGCGAAGCAGTGTGGCTTAGCAAGCTTCTCACAGATTTAGTTGATCATGAGATGGATCCTACCATTATTCATTGTGATAACCAGACTTGTGTGAAGCTCTCTAAGAACCATGTGTTTCATGATAGATCGAAACACATTGAGATAAAATATCATTATATCAGAGACATGGTGTAGAGGAAAGTTGTACACGTGCAGTACCTTTCTACCCATGAGCAGATTGCAGATATCTTCACCAAACCGCTTGCCAAGACAAAGTTCGAGTACTTCCGTGAGAGTCTTGGCCTAGTGGAGAATACCTCCCTAGCTGAGAGCAAGTGTTGATGACTACTGCCAAGACGAAGTTCGAGTACTTCCGTGAAAGACTTGGCCTAGTGGAGAATGTCTCCCTAGCTAAGAGGGAGTGTTGATGATTACAGTTGTGTGAAACATCGTCCAGGACACAGACTAAGTGAGTCGACCTGAGAGAGAGCCCATGAGTTGAATGTTCCCATGAGATGGGTGTGTTGTTCCTCTCTGAGACAGAGAAGGAACATTGTGTGCCCCTTGTGTGGGGTGAGGAAGCCCATGAGTTGGGTGTGTTGTTCCTCTCTGAGACGGAGAAGGAACGTTGTGTGCCCTTGTGTGGGGTGAGGAAGCCCATGAGTTGGGTGTGCCCATGAGATGGGTGTGTGGTTCTCTCTAAGACGAAGATGGAACACTGTGTGCCCCTGTGTGGGGTGAGAAAGCTTATGAGTTGGGTGTGTCGTTCTCTCTGAGACGGAGATGAAACAATGTATTGGTCTCCTTTGTGCAGAGAGTTGAGATGATGTGATACTCCAAATGATTTTCCTGTGAGACGCAGTGAGACAGAGATCTACTGAGTAGGACGTTCCTGTCGTTGAGCACAGGTGGACATGATCCTAGTGGTTGGGCACTAGTGTGTGTATTATGATGATTCTCCTGTGAGACGCGGTGAGATAGAGACTTGGACGTCCTTGTGGTTAAGCACAGGTGGACGTGCCCCTAGTGGTTGAGCACTAGTGGGTGTATGAGATCCCTTGTTATATTGTCCAAGAGTCAGACTTACCTGTAACCCTATTTGTGATGTAAAGGGTACAGATCGACCCCACCATAAAGTAAAAGATAATTAATGTAAAAGATAATTAATATGGTAATTATTAATTATATTTCGAGTTATTGAGGTCGACCCTATTGTGCCAATAGACACCACTTTTGATATGTCCAGTCTAATATAAATAAAGGTAATTTCTCCATTGAGGAAACATAACACAAGTGTGATTTTGGAAATTTCAACAAGTATAAGTTCTAGGGCTGAAGTGTGCACCTCTCTTGGGCACTAACCTTCTAGGTTTTGTGAGCACCCTTTTGTGTGTTAGGTTTATGGTGTGGGAGGTCTTTCTCTTGAAGAATATAGCAAAGGATTGGCTGGGTTTTCTTCCCTTGTTGAGAAGAGTTTCCTAGGATACTTCTTGTGTACTTGTGCATGGTGTTTCTTCTTGTGATCTTGGTTACTGCAACAAATTGTTTATGGTGTAACTGCAATTAT
>JZKD02S0485497.1:242733-263772 GCA_000966675.3 Picea glauca | reverse complement strand
ATATGTGTTATATTCTCTTTTCCTTCATTCTTCAAATAACGCTTTCCTGATGATGGACCACACTAGTTTGGTCCGAAACGTCGAAAAACATAAAACCTATGCGATGGATCCGAAAACACTCTCTGAACAAAACAATAATCGCAAAAGTCTTAGAACAGAAATATTGATGATTGTTTCTTCCTTAGCCAAGATACTAAACACTCACCCAAGCAGAACGTTGCTCCACTGGTGCTTCATCGGTCATCAATGCAACCTGCCCAATTTGCATTTGTGTAGGCAGTAAGTGATAGATCCTTTCCTTTTGGATACCATAATCCAAACTCTTTTGTTCCTTTGAAATATCTGAAAATCCTCTTCACTGCTAATACATGTGATTCCTTTGTTGCTGCTTGAAATCGTGCCACCTGTCCAATTGCCCGCATTACATCTGGTCTAGATGCTGTCACATATAGTAGGCTACCAATCATTGACCTGTATTGCCTCTAATATGTAGACTTTGAATCATCATCTTTGCTAAACTTGCAACTGGTTTTCATGGGAGTGATAACTGGCTTGAAATCTTCCATTCCGAACCTCTTTAGCATTTTTCTGATATACTTGGTTTGAGAAATAAAAATTCCTTGGTTGTTTTGACGTATTTGAAGACCTAGAGAGAAGGATAGTTCTCCGAGTAATGACATTTCAAATTCATTCTGCATATCCTTTTCAAATTTCTTGATGTAGAGGTTGTTGTCTATGCTTCCTTTCCATAGTTTGTAGGGAGTTTTGTCATTGTTGTTTCTGAGCATTACTCTGTTTTGAATGTGAATTGTTGTATGCACTGCATGTGTCCAAAAAATATCTGTCAATTTGGAATCTATTAGCATTGTTCGAGCCATTTCCTGTGTAATTATCATCCATTATGATAATGTTCCTTTGTCTCTGAACCACTCTTTGAACCAATCTATGAATCCATTCTTTCTTCCATACTATCCAAGAATCTACTTGCGCAACTGTCCATTATGTTGACCCATTTATCACTATACTATCATGAAGTCTTGATTAATCCATCAAATTGTACTTTTTCTAACTAACTACTCTGGATCCGTCTTCTCAAACTCTGCAAGCTGCTTGAAGGATGGTTCTTTGGTCTGTCACAGCTATCGCATAGACTCCACCTGTCTAATATTCATATTACCTGGGAGTCTCTAAGCCAGATGGCTCAGAACAATTCCTACTCTGATGTGTATTCACCATCATCTTCATTGGTAGATTCATCATCATATTCATTGGTAGATTCATCATCTCTCTCAGCTCTGACTTCTTTCTTTCTGTCTGTGGATTCATATTTCACTACAATGCCTGGAAGTACAATATCTTGAACCTATTCCTTATTTATCTATCCTTCTTTTCTTTCAGTTATTTTCCAAACCTTTCTATATTTGACATCTTTTTTTTTTTCCTCTCTAGAATTTTCTTTATCTCATTTTATTGCCAATCTTGCGATCTTTAGGACCTAGTCTTTGTTCACATGTTCTTCATTTTTTCTTATCCATACTTTCTTATATCTGATATTAGTGTTCTCTTTCATGGAAGCATCGATCATGCTTCTACAATCACTAGCTATGTGTCCATAGTTATGACATTTGTAACATTCAATGTTATGTGGGGCCACATATGCACTTCTTGCTTGAACATTTTTTTTATAATCCCTACAATCTGCAACCTTATGTCCAAAATTAGTACAATAAAAACAATGACTATAAAAGAAATTTGCATACTTGTGAGTGAGTGATCTTCTTTGTGGTGTAGTCCTTCTAAATTTCTGCCTTGACCGATCATGATCATGATTGAAGCTTCTTTGTGGCTTGAACATGAATGGTCTTCTTGAAGATGTATCTTCAATAGTTTTCTTAGATTTTGGTTGACCATGATTCCTTCCTTTGAGTACTTTTGCATAAATCTTTTTATTTTCTTCATTCTTCTTTTCTAGCAACCTTGAGTGCTTCTCTTCATTCTCTATAACTGATGTGGATGTTTCTGTCTCTTCAACACTCTTGTTGAGCTTGACGAATTTGACTCTTAGTGTGACAAATTCTTCTTCAAGCTTCTCAACCTCTTCTTATTTCTTCATTATCTGGGACTTCATGACCTCTTTTGTTCTCTTTGCTTCTTCAAGTTGAATTTTCAATGTAATTATTTCTTCTTTGAGTCTTCTCTCTTCTTGACCAAACTCTTCTTCAAGTTGGTTTAAGTCATTGGTTCTTTCCTTGAGATGATCCGTCAAGATATTTTCTCTCTTTTTTGCTTCTTCCTTTTGTACCGTTATGTTGGATTCTAAACATTGCTTTTGATATTCTAGAGTTTCTTCAATTCTTATGGCCTCTTCTAGTCGAGTTCATAAATTCTTGTTGACCTTTTGAGCTTTTTTGGAACCTTGAACACTTTCCTTCTGCTTCATCAATTCTTTCTTGGATGACTTGTTTTCTTCTCATTCTTTCTTTAGATATTCAATTGCACTGATCAATTGTTCTCTGTAATCAACTTCTGCTTCTTCATAATCTTCCTCTTCTGAATCTGTCTGAATTGATGGACATCTTTCTTCTTGTTCTGTACCTACATCTTCTTTGGAATTTTCTGATTTTGTGATGGGTGAAGAATATACATTATACAACTTATCCCAAATTTCTTTGGTTGATGAAAATTTACCAACCTTTTCTCTTACCAGATTAGGTAATCCTTCCTAGATGAAATCCATTGCTATTTTATTATTCTTCTTCAATTCCTTCTTTGCTGGAGTCTTTGCCTTTTTTGAACTATCATATCCTGTAACAACTGATAGCCAAATATAATGTCCCTGTGCCTGTAAAAATGCTTTCGTCCTTATGCTCCACATCTCATACTTTAAACCATTCTGTCCATTAAACATCGGTACTCCATTCTCAGAATAATCCATGATCTCCTTCTAGTGGTTAAACTGTTTCCTAAAGGATCCCGCTCTGATACCAATTGTTGAATTACTGAGAGGGGGGGGGTGTGAATCAATAATAGAGCAATTCAATCCTTTTTAACCACAATATGAAAGTGTTATATCAATGTATCATTATCATCCAATAGTTGTAGAGTAAATAAACAATGAACAAATGAGCAACCATACACATACAGTACAATACACCAGTGTTTTTACATGGAAACCCAAAGTGGGAGAAAACTACAGAATGTTTTTTCTTATATGTCTTTAAGAATTACATTCATTGGAAGCACCGACTTCCTTTGTTTTCTAGCTGCAACTGGAAGGAGCCTCCAACCCCCTAATTTCTTAGGCTACAACCTGAGGGAAGCTCCAACTCTCTAATTCTCTGGATACAACCAGAAGGAGGCTATGACCCCCTATGTTCTCTGACTACAACTGGAAGGTGGTGTTGGCAGCCAATTCACATTTTTTGTACTGTCCTTATAAGTTGCCTACACCAGTGTTTTGCAAACCTTAATTTTTGTCGCAATCTTTGAATAAAATGACACTATTATTTTTGCGCTATTTGCACACTTACCTTTGTTCTTGTTTTCATGACTACAAGCGTGAAAACTTGGTTTTCGAAGTCACATTAAAATCGTCACTGAATTTTCGTTATCATTCTTGTCAAAATGCCCATTGCGTTTACATCTTACTTATCATTATACAGTTGACAAGACCTTTTAATCTGTACTTATTTGACATTCTTTGAGTGATTATGTAATTTCGTTTTATGAGTGATTGAGTTTGTGATGCATTGGTGATTGGATTTACATGTTCTTTCATTGATTCACTTGGCACATTGGTTACATAAAAATGCATTGGTGTTATGGTTAAACCCTTGGTATGAATCGTTTCATACAACACTTGGTATTGGTTTCGATTCATTTGTTTGATTTTAAAAATATGGTATAACTATTGCTCGCGCAATGATTAATCCACTTACCATTGATTTGATTGGTTGATTGAATGGCATAATTGTTAACACATGCATAGTCATTTGAATAGTTATAAGTGTCGGCGGTTGTACTGTGGATATGACTGTTGTGCATGGGCCAAAATAGCTCCACCACCCTCGCACGATATGTTATTAATGTCTCCCCCCTATCCCTGTTTCACCTCTGCTAGTTTCGGGTAAGCCCGTGAGCATTCTGCCCCTGCGTATGATGTGATTCAAACCCTGGCTCGTTCACATTGCTCACCGTGTGCTTCTGTCTTTTGTTTCAAGTTTTATTCATATCATTTTGCAGTTGATTATAGACTACTTTAGCTATCATAATCTGTTGCAGGTTGATGTGACTTGATTAATGTGTTATCCATATCTGATCTCTTTTATTATTTAAAAATAAAGCAATTACTTGTTTCAGTTAATGAATCACAGATTTCTCTTCTTCGTTATTTGAATCATTTTATACAAATCCTTGCACGTAGATTTATCTAAATGTTATGATTTGTAAATTATAAGATTGCTGTAACTTTTATGTCTTGTTTGTTCTGTTATCGATATTCAAAAGAGCACTGCTGCTTACTGTTTACTAGAGGCTGGCAGAGGATTGATGCAGGTTTCCTTGCATTGAACAACTGAACTGGATTCTTTACACATGACAAATTGGAAAACATTATTACAGGTTAGCTTATTAGTATAATTTAATTAGTTTAGATAGATATATATTAGTTTCGATTTGTAGTTAGAGTTATTAGTTTAGTTGCTTAGTTTAGATAATTTTCAGTTTATTTCTTTTTCATAAAATTATAAAAATAAAAAAACATTAGTGGCGCTGTCTTAGGACAGATTACCAATGAGTTTTGTAGGTTTTCATTTAAATCTGTAATTTGTAAATATTGTACATTTGTGATTAAGATTTAATTCTGTTAGTAGTTAGATGTTTAATTTCGTAGAGTTATTATAGTATTAGATAGTAAATTGTATATATAATAGTTTAGATTAGTTTATTAGTTTGTTTTAATTGTTATTTTTCATTTAGATTAGTTAATTTAGAGTAGTTTTCTTAGGATTTAGATCGGCTAACGGAGCCGCTAAACCCATCAGGATGGGTTATCCCAAATGGCTTGGGTTATTTAGACAACCCCGGACCGAATCCACTCTCCCAGTTGACGGATGGTCAATTTCGCCCGTCAACAAATGGCACTAGAAGGAGGGTTTGAAATTAATTAATGGCACGAGGCGGTCGTAAGACTCATCCACCACCTAATCGCTCACCTATAGTGACAAGAAGTCATTCGAATGATAACATTCCCCCTCAAACAACAACCACATCAACCAACGATCCACGGGTCACAGTTGAACCAATAACCCCAAATCCTACAGGTGGTGACATACAAGAGATTGTTCGTCAATCTCTCATAAGAACTCATAGTGCCTTATCCTATTTGAGGCAACCAAATCGACCGTTGGACCAACCTTTAGATTTCTCTGATATTAGAGAACAACTCGGAGGCACTAACCTCATTATGAACCCTACAGATCCAACCCTTAATCCTACTGCAGGAGGATCTGGAGTACCTCCCTCACCACCTCCATCATCTCCTTCTTCTTCTGGAGGAGATTCTTCGGACGAAGGCAGTTCCCCTTCTCAACCTTCCACACCCACTACACCAATGGCCAACCAGAACAATCCTGCTAGACCTTGGCTTGACCAGGATGCCGTAGCTGTACTTGGAGCTCAACATCCCTTACCTAAACATCTGGAGAAATGGCTTCCCAAGTTTGATCTTGATTCTAAACAGATCGTCGAAGATCACATTAAAAAGTTTATGTTATCCATAGGAATCTGCAATATCGAACATGAAGACGTTGTCTGTAGGTTGTTCCCCTATATTTTCGAGGGCAATGCATCTACATGGTACTTTGCCCAGCAACCCCATACCATCGTGTCTTGGGAAAATTTTGAGTCATTCTTTTTGGAAAAGTTCGGAGACGGTAAGCCTCCAGAAGTCCTAGTCATGGATCTGTCTAACTTAAGAATGAACCCAAAAGAAAAATTTAAAGACTTTAATCAAATATTCTTAACACTTAAGAACCGAATCCATGCGGATTCCATGCCCGCCGAGAATCTCATAATAACATACTATACTAAAGCTTTGCATCAAAGTATAACTATTTGGGTTAAATGATCTAAGAAATCCACATTGTTAGAAGCCTTCGAGGAGGCCAACCAGATTGAAAAAGACATACTTAGTCTTAAAGACTCTACTAGCAACGAAACAGAGACTAGTTCTTCTTCCAAAAAGAAGATCGAAATCCTCCCTAGACCTACTCAAAGTAAAACACAATCTGAAAGCTCTGATTTAGAAAACTTAACTAAAGTTGTTCAAAAACTGTCAAATCAAGTTATAGACTTAAAAAGGACGACCGAAGAAGCTTCTTCGAGCAAAGGGCTTTACAAACCCCCATTCTGGAAGCCTTTTCCCACCAACCGACCTAATCCAACCACCGAGGGCCTTAATCTAGAAAGTCTACAATGCGCCCTTCAAACGATTCTAGAAGCCCAAGATAACTTGATGCCTCCTGAGATTCCTGAGGAGGTATTTGAACAAGAGACAGTTCAAGAAGATGAGTCTTCTCCGAATATTTTTGGACACTTCTCGGATAGCATCTTTCAAGCTAACTTCGAGACAGTACATCCCTATAATACCAGGAGTAAGACAACAAACAAACCTTCTGCCGAAAACACTACAACTTCGCCCCCAAAACAATCTAAACCTACTGAGACTAAACAGAGTCATGTGAACCCCAACTTAGATTATGACGTAGTTGAAGATCTTAAAAAGTTAAGGGCTAACATTTCTGTTTATGAGTTATTGAAATTTCTGTTTCTGCTACAAAAAATGTTACATAATATCTTAGAGAATGGAAAGAATGGTAATTCAAGTGGTAACAAGGTTGTGCAGAACAAAGTTCCTCAGAAGAATTCCACTAAAAACAATCCCGATCCTCAAGATAAAGGAAGCCTTTCCATAAGTAATGTAAATAATGTAGATAAAGTAGCTTTAGAAACTGCGAGTTAAAAGCCACAAACTACCACCCTTAGCACTCGCAAAAATGTACCTCCATTTTTGTTAACATTCGAAATCTTTAATAGAAACGTGCACAATTGTATGGTAGACTCTGGAGCGTCATCCAATGTGATGCCATGGTCTGTATGCCAAAAGATTAACGTTGAAGTTGAACCATCCACCTTAAAAATCATACAACTTGATCGGACCAATGTTAAAGTTATAGGCGAACTAAAGAATGTGCTTATAAGATTATCATCTAACCCCAAGGTTCATCAAGTCATTGATATTATCGTTGTGGATATTCCAGAAGTGTATGGTCTGTTTTTAAGCAGGGACTGGTCAGAGCAGCTACATGGTTATTTCGCGACAGATTGGTCTCATCTATGGCTTCCAGACAACGGCAAGCCCAACAAGATCAAAGTAAATCGTGAACGCTACCTTAAGTTCATGGTCACAGATTTGAACAATCCCAATGAACCATTTACACCTGCTGATTCACCTGAAGTACAAGGGATGGACACCTTTTTCGGCAATTTAATGGCCGAGGCTTCAGCTATCACCAATCCAGAACAACAGTCCGAGATTGTAGCATATGTACAACCAACATCTTCTACGCAATGGTCTCATGTACCCGATGGAAATCAAATTTGGTCTCTTTATTTTGACGGGTCAAAGTCCAAAGAAGGAGCTGGAGCAGGCTGCGTTATTATCGATCCGACAGGTAACAAAACATTGATTGCATGTAGGCTAGAATTTGAATGTACTAATAACACTGCAGAATATGAGGCTTTACTGCAAGGTCTCAGAAAAGCTTTAGATATGAACATTCAAAACTTGGTTGTCTTTGGCGACTCCGAAATAGTGGTTAGACAGGTAAGAGATTCTATCCATTGTCTTTCTCCACATCTTAAAAGCTACCAATCCGAGGTATGGAATTTAATGAATAAGTTTGCTGCTTTCAATATAAATTCTATTCCTAGATTGAATAACTCTGGAGCAGATCTATTAGCTAACGTAGCTTCCAAACTCTTTCTTGTAGAATGCTTGTCCCCAGATGCATTCTATGTCGAACTATTGTTCTGGCCATCCGTTCTTGACAACATCATGAACTGGAGAGTCTTTGACGACGATCAACAAATTATTAAATTTTTGCATATGGAAGAAACTTTTCAAGGCGCGGTGATAGACGAACGCACGCACGACTACAATTTGCACGATTTCACGATAATACCAGATCCGAGAACTCCTGAATCTTCATCGGACATGGTAAACTCGATCCCTAAATCTGTAGTTAGATTAGAGAAGTTTTATGATCTTCAAGATAAATTTAAAAAAATGGTCAACTGTAAAACCAATAGTTCCTCATTATCATATGAAAAGGTAAACTTAGGAACTAAGGACAATCCGCAGTGCATTAATCTAGGGGTAGGATGTTCTGAACAAGAAAAAGTTGCATTTATTAAATTGTTCAAAGAATTTAAAGATGTGTTTGCATGGACGTATTATGACCTTAAAACTTTCGACCCCAACATCATACAACATGTCATTCCTATGAAACTCCAAACCTTACCCTTCCAACAAAAATTGAGAAAAATGCACCCTAAGCTTGAACCGACCGTTAAAAAAGAATTGAATAAGCTCCTAAATGCTAAGATAATTTTTCCTGTTAGGCACACTCAATGGGTTTCTAACCTTGTCCCTGTCCGGAAGAAAAGTGGGGAAATCCGACTCTGCGTTGATTTCCGAAACCTTAATAGAGCGTCTGATAAAGACAACTATCCTGTCCCAGCCATGGAACAGATCCTTCAACAAGTATCTGGTTCTGAGAGGCTATCCTTACTAGATGGTTTCTCGGGGTACAACCAAGTCCTGATGTCTCCTCCAGACCAACTTAAAACTACCTTCCGCACCCTGTGGGGCACCTATGCTTATCGAAAAATGCCCTTTGGATTGATTAATGCCGGTGCCACTTTCCAGAGAGCAATGGACATTCCTTTCCAAGGCCTAATCAATCAGTTCGTTGTAGTTTACTTAGATGATGTTACTGTATTTTCTAAAAACAAAACCGATCATCTAGCTCATTTACGAGCCGTTCTACAACGATGTCATAAATACGACATCTCCTTGAATAATAAAAAATCCATTTTTGCAGTAGAACAGGGTAAACTCTTGGGATTTATTGTGTCAAGCGAAGGGATGATTATCGACCCCGAAAGGACTTAAGTCATCGTGAAACTTCCCCCTCCTACATCCAAAAAGTCTATGCAGTCTTTCTTAAGCCAGATTAACTTTGTGAGGAGATTCGTCCCTAGTTTCTTCGAAATGGTCATGCCTTTACAGAATTTAATTAAGAAAGACACCCAATATCACTGGGGACCCGTAGAAAATCAAGCCTTTAATGCAATAAAGAAGGCCATAATAGACACTCCGTCTCTCATGAACCCCGACTTTTCTCAAGACTTTACACTCTACACTTTTGCTTCTGACCATTCCTATGCCGCCATCTTAACTCAAAAGAACACCGAAAACAATGAAGTACCCATTGCCTTTATGAGCTCTTCTTTCAAAGGTGCTGAAATTAATTACCCAACGGTAGACCAGCAAGCCTACGCTGTTTTCAAAGCAGTCAAGCATTTTCGGTCTTATCTGTTGAAGTCTAGGACGAAAGTTATTGTCCCTTATCCAGCTGTCAGGAACCTGTTAGTGCAGAAAGAACTAGGTGAAAAGAGGGCTAACTGGGTCACCTCCTTGTAGGAGTACGACATAGAAATTACCCCATCTCAAATAGTGAGAGGCCAAGGGTTATGCAAGTTAGTTGCTGATTCAGCAGCAGGACAACAAGAAGAAAGCAATACGTCAAACCTAGGACAACACGATCAAAATGTAATCTGCTGTACACAAAACTCTATCAGTCCTTGGTATGATGATATAAGATTCTGTCTTGAACATGGGTCAGCCTCCCGTCACTTGGATCCCACTAAAAGAAGAGCGTTGAGATTAAAGTCTACCTCCTTTCATTTGGTTAATGGTATCCTGTTTCGTTAGAGTTTTGATGGTGTGCTAATGCGTTGTCTTGAGAAGGATGAAGCAGAAAAAGTCTTGCTAGAATTACATGCAGGAGAAGCTGGTGGTCATTTTGGTGGCGAAACCACTGCCCATAAGGTTTTGAGAGCCGATTATTACTGACCCACACTTTTTAGAGACGCCCATGCCTTGTGTCATAAGTGTGTTATTTGTCAGAAAGGATCAGGGCGGTTACAAAAACCAGCTTTTCCTTTGCAGCCTGTTTCAGTAGACTCTCATTTTCAGCAGTGGGGCCTTGATATCATAGGTCCGATCAACCCCCCATCCTCACAACAACATAAGTTCATCATAACAGCCACATATTACTTTACCCAGTGGTCTGAAGCTGTCGCGTTAAGAACTGTCAACACCAGTCAGGTAATTGCCTTTCTAAATTCGAATATTATCACTCGTTTTGGTATCCCTGACTGTTTAGTATTCAACAATGCTTCTTACTTCTCCTCTCTTGAGATGAGTGAGTTCGCTTTGGAAAAATGAATTAAATTGAAGTATTCTTCTAGCTATTACCCTTAGGGCAACGGATTGGCAGAATCAACAAATAAGAACTTGATTAAAATCATCAAGAGAACGGTGGCTGAAAATCAAAAAAATTGGCACAATGCGCTGTTAAACGCGCTTTGGGCCGATAGGGTAATGCCAAAAGATGCTGTAGGTAACTCCCCATTTTTTCTTGTTTATGGCAGAGAAGCAATTCTGCCACCACACATTCTTCTTCCTTTACTACAGTTATCGCACAAAATTCAAGAAGAAGATTGTCCCCCTTTGGAAAACTGAATTAACGCTTTGATGAAGCTAGAAGAGGTAAGAGCCCAAGCTAAACGTAAGTTAGATCAACATCAACTATTGGTTAAAAGCTGGTTCGATTCTAACTTTGCTTTTGATAGGAATTTCGAAGTAGGTGACCTTGTCTTGAAATGGGACAAACCACATGAGGGAAAGGGAGAGCACACGAAATTTGAAAACTTATGGCTTGGACCATTTTTATTTTCTGAGAAGTTGGGTCCCAGTTCTTTCCATTGCAGAATCTAGAGGGGTATCTTGACACCTATCCGGTGAATGGCCAAGCCCTGAAAAGATACTTTGCTTAATGACAACCCTTGTACATTATGTACATATTTTGCTTTTTGTTTTCTTTTTCTTTTGTTTTTTTGTTTTTGATTTCTCCTTTGAGTTTATCAACTTGTGTTTTTGGAAATACACATACCTGTATACTGAGCTATTCGGACAAAGAAAATAGAAAATTCCTTCGCTGAAATAACTGCTAAGAAAATTGTATAAACATCAATTGTATACTTCTGAAATTTACATCTGTGATTGGCAAAAGTTTGTCGTTTGAAAGAAGTTAACTGATTTCAATCTCTAACATAAGCTTGTTGGGATCATCCATTATCTCTTTGCGCTATCCCTATTCCTTAAGGGAATGACTCAGAAGATGTCTCCCTGCCTTAGGAAGTTGGTTCTGTAAATGAAACATCTCTGGATCTTAATAAAGGACACTTCTAAAAAATTCTGCTGAGGTCTGAAAAAAATATGTTAAAATATCATAATTTTCAGCGTCACCCCGCTCAACTATATATCTTTGAAAAACAAAACAAAATAAATCATTAATAGAGCTGTGGGAAGTGCTTGTAAACCCGCCGGGATGCTAAACAGGTCTGCTGGCAGCGGGTAAATGCATGCATGACGCCAAGACAACTTCGTCGGGCTATTGAACAGGCCCACTGGCAGCGAAGCAATGTCGGGTATATGAAAATTTGCAATTAAGAAACCTCTTAATATTAAAATGTCCTTTATTCTGATCTAGAACTTCTTGGTAGGATACGGATGTCAGAGTGGGTTAAATGGAAACCCTGTCGAGGCTATGGACGCCTGCTGGAAGTAGTGGCTCTGTCAACAGTATTGGAGATTTTATCTTTAATATCTCAACTCGCTTGTCTTAAGACTGCTATCAGCTTTCATCCTTTAAACACTGTTGGAATATTTGGTTAATGATGATGTTTACACGATTTTCTGGTTGTTGTTTTTGAGTTAGAATTTTTCTTGTTATCCTAATCTAAATTTGTTCTTTTAGCAGAGATAACTGCTTCTACCAGTGTGTCGTCATTGTTGGCAGCCAATTCACATTTTTTGTAATGTCCTTATAAGCTGCCTACACTAGTGTTTTGCAAACCTTAATTTTTGTCGCAATCCTTGAATAAAACGACACTATTATTTTTGCGTTATTTGCACACTTACCTTTGTTCTCGTTTTCACGACTGCAAGCATGAAAACTTGGTTTTCGAAGTCACATTAAAATCGTCACTGAATTGTCGTTATCATTCTTGTCGATATGCCCATTGCGTTTACATCTTACTTATCATTATACAGTTGGCAAGACCTTTTAATCTGTACTTATTTGACATTCTTTGAGTGATTATGTAATTTCATTTTATGAGTGATTGAGTTTGTGATGCATTGGTGATTGGATTTACATGTTCTTTCATCGATTCACTTGGCACATTGGTTACATAAAAACACATTGGTGTTATGGTTAAACCCTTGGTATGAATCGTTTCATACAACACTTGGTATTGGTTTCGATTCATTTGTTTGGTTTTAAAACTATGGTATAACTATCGCTCGCGTGAATGATTAATCCACTTACCATTGATTTGATTGGTTGATTGAATGGAATAATTGTTAACACATGCATAGTCATTTGAATAGTTATAAGTGCCGGCGGTTGTACTGTGGATATGACTGTTGTGCATGGGCCAAAATAGCTCCACCACCCTCGCACGATATGTTATTAATGTCTCCCCCCTATCCCTGTTTCACCTCTGCTAGTTTCGGGTAAGTCCGTGAGCATTCTGCCCCTGCGTATGATGTGATTCAAACCCTGGCTCGTTCACATCACTCACTGTGTGCTTCTGTCTATAACACCAGTGGTGCGAATAGAGCCGAACGGTAGTCAAGCTCTGTTACTGTTCGATAACGCCCGTAAGGATTTAGAGGATAGTGGTTGGCTTATGTTTGTACAGAGGTTCGAGGGTTTCAATATGTTTGTTGCACAACAATTCGCCCTTACTTTTGATGGGTGTAGGGATAAAGTAGGTGACATTCATCTTGAGCTGAATGAAGAATTCATAAGCTCTACCACAGGATTGGCAGCCACATGCCAGCAATGGATTAAGAAATCCAAAGTTGATGAAGTACCGTGGCCTTTGCTATTCGTATCACGAAAGGTTACATCCTGTGACAAAGGGATGCCTATTTCCACAATTAAACCCAGGTGGCATGATCTTTTGATAATGGTTAAACAATTTGTGACCTGTGAGGGTCGGTATGGATTGGTTTTTCTTTATCACCTTCGATTGTTAATGAATTTCATGGGCTATCCATTGAACATGCCATTTTACTTCTTGCGTAGTCTTTACAAAATGGATAAGAGGTTCAAACGCGAGAAGGTCGATAGCAGCCTTTTTTACCATGGCTTGATTAGACTCATCGTCGTTCACGATTTAAACCTTCACAATGATAATTGACAAGCTTTTCTCTCTCGAAATGGCTTTGTTGATTCATAGTTTGTCCAAATCGACAAGTCTGTGGTCAGTGAGACTAAGGTCGGGCCACCCGTCCCTCTTCATGCCCTTCTACCCTCTCCCAAACCCTCGGTCGGCCCTGACATCGACCTACCCAACATCATAACAGACAAGGATGAGTCTATAAAGAAGCCTGTGAGTAAGAAGGTCAAGGGTAACCCTACTGTCAACAGCAAGGGTAAAAAGAATGCTTGATTGATATCGAGACTTGCTTGGAATAAGCCTAAGCTAAACGCTGATCAAAAGCCCATAGTTCTGAGCAAGGACTAGGACTCCAATATCGAGCGCTTCCTAGCTGGAGAGTACTCTTATTCCCAAGGCCTATGCTCCGAGCCACCCTATGGCTATGTTTCTAATTTTCCCCCATGCCTAAAGAACAATCCTAACTACCCAGGAATCAAGTTGCAAAATGAAACCCTCGGTGATCTAAGCAAACCCTCAACTGTTATGTCGAAGCCCAAACAGACATCATGTAGCCAATGTAATGTGTGGCTTGAGTGCTACTATGCCGGCGTTCCCTTGTTACAGTCAAAGATCAAATCATTGGAAAACCAAGTTATAGTACTGTCGCGAGAAAGGGACAAGCTTTGAGCTAATGACAAGAAGCAGAAAGCCACTGGTTCGATCGTTTTTAGGAATGTCGAGTCGGCGACAACCTTCGTCAATTCAAAACTATCATGACCAAGTTGTCTGCTGATTATCCAGGTATGAATTTCGATATCAATTTCGTTTTATCAATTGCTTGGATTAATTTAATGAATTGGTTTTTGAGTTTCGATTAGTTCTGTTTATTATTCGAAATAATTTTGTCATGGTTTGATTATAAAAAATGGTTATGTTGTGGATCCTGTGCAGTAGATTCATTTTACTAAAGTCGAATATGGTTATGATTTTGGTATGCGATTTTGTCGTGCCCAGCTTAGTAGAAGCGATCGATTGGTTTTGACTTGGTGTGGTTCGCTTTAGAAAATTTTTGTTAGTTTGAATTAATGTGATCAATGAAGTTTGTTTTCATTTAGATTTTGATTGCATATGACCTGTATAAGAGATTTTTGTGCTAAAATCAGAGCACGACTATGTTTTGATTTGGTATGATTTCGTTGTGGTTGGATTATATCGGCTCTGATTTAATTTTTATGGTTTGATTTTGGAACGATTTCGTGGGCTTGAATTGTTATGATCCTTTAAATATGTTATGCGTCATTATTAATGATTGGTTTAATAAATATGATGTAATCTTTTAAATCAGGAAAACAACTCTGTTCGACTTCGATTTGGCAAAAACGACTCTGTTTTGTATTGAATCGATATTCTCATTTGGCATGTGTTGAAGATCTATTTGCTAAAATCAGGGAAACCATGTTAATTCATAACGATTCTGCCAGCCTCAAACCGTTTCGATTCGTTCCTATTTGATTTTATTTGCAAGTGATTATTGCGTGCCACGATTAGCATGATCATTTGTATTCATTTAATATAGCTCTATCAATTTCAAAACGATCTCGTTGGTTTCGTTTGGATACGACAGTGATCTTGTTGATAGCTGAAGCAACTATTTGTGTTGATTTCAATTGGTTATGAAAATGATTTCATTGCTGTCAAGTTATCCAATACGATTATGTTTACCTGAATTTGTGATAACAAATGGAACAAAGTACATGCATCTGTGTAATCATTCGATTGATCATAATCTTGTTTACTCTCAAATTAACATAACAATTTTGATTTGAATGATTCGTTGGTTTTCAAATAGCAATTAGATACTTGTTTAATAGTTTGAATTTAATTCTTTGAGTGTTGAATTGGTTTTAATACGATTCTGTGTTCAATTTAGACCAGCTACAAAATCGCAAGATTCTGTAGCTAGTCTTTAAAATTAGATTTTTATCAATTCTATCTACAAAATATCCTTTACTATTGTCTATTCTTGTCCTTGTTCAAGTACATACGAATTGCAATAGTTAATTTGGGCATGCTATGACAATATAGGAGATATTTGTGTGATGTAGGTTTTATTTTTAAGTTGTTAGTTTGAGTTAGAAATAGAAACTTGAGATATTTTCCCAGATTTGTGTAAGCAGTTTTGATAACTTCCACAGTGATGTTTTACCCTGTGGAAGGTCTTTAAATACTTGTCATTTTTTGTAATAAACTCATCATCCTTACTGTGGGAGAACAAGACTATGGATTTATGATACAGACTGGAATGAAAGTTGATGTCTTGTAACAGCTTTCGCTTTCAATATATCAAACTTTTGTTTCAAGTTTTATTCATATCATTTTGCAGTTGATTATAGACTACTTTAGCTATCATAATCTGTTGCAAGTTGATGTGACTTGATTAATGTGTTATCCATATATGATCTCTTTTATTATTTAAAAATACAACAATTACTTATTTCAGTTAATGAATCACAGTTTTCTCTTCTTCGTTAATTGAATCACTTTATACAAATCCTTTCACGCAGATTTATCTAAATGTTATGATTTGTAAATTATAAGATTGCTGTAACTTTTATGTCTTGTTTGTTCTGTTATCGATATTCAAAAGAGCACTGCTGCTTACTGTTTACTAGAGGCTGACAGAGGATTGATGCGGGTTTCCTTCCATCGAACAACTGAATTGGATTCTTTACACAGGAAAAATTGGAAAACGTTATTACAGGTTAGCTTATTAGTATAATTTAATTAGTTTAGATAGATATATATTAGTTTAGATTTGTAGTTAGAGTTATTAGTTTAGTTGCTTAGTTTAGATAGTTTTCAKTTTATTTSTTTTTCATAAAATTATAAAAATAAAAAAACATTAGTTTCGYTGTCTTAGGACAGATTACCAATGAGTTTTGCAGGTTTTCATTTAAATCTGTAATTTGTAAATATTGTACATTTGTGATTAAGATTTAATTCTGTTAGTAGTTAGATGTTTAATTTAGTAGAGTTATTATAGTATTAGATAGTAAATTGTATATATAATAGTTTAGATTAGTTTATTAGTTTGTTTTAATTGTTATTTTTCATTTAGATTAGTTAATTTAGAGTAGTTTTCTTTTTGTTTTCTTAGGACTTAGATCGGCTAACGAAGCCGCTAAACCCGTCAGGGTGGGTTACCCAAATGGCTTGGGTTATTTAAACAACCCCGGACTGGATCCACTCCCCCAGTTGATGGACGATCAATTTCGCCCGTCAACAGGTGGCTACAACCACTCATCCTTGCCCCATC
Organism: Picea glauca; assembly: GCA_000966675.3. NCBI lineage: Eukaryota > Viridiplantae > Streptophyta > Pinopsida > Pinales > Pinaceae > Picea > Picea glauca. The sequence continues at coordinate 246,875 of JZKD02S0485497.1, read as the reverse complement.
CAACTACTCTGACGTATAAGTAAAATGATGGAACCACTGCCACACTATCACCGTGAGATATACTGCTGTAAACCTGTACCAATCAACCTGTAATCAAACTGTACCATGAACAAGTGCATCAACCATGCACCAACCTATACGTCAACCTGTAATCAACATGTACCATAAACAACTGCATCAACCATGCACCAAACCTGTACAAAACTTGTACCATGAACAAGTGCATCAACCATGCACCAAACCTGTACAAATAACTTGTCCAAACAACCTAACACAACAACCTGCCTCATCAATCTTATCAACCAAATCAGATCTACTCATCAAGATCAATCACCAAGACAACTCTTAAAGATGTGCATCAACAAAGCATAACACAACAACTCATAATCATCACGAAGATAAATATGTGCTTCTAATAATATACCAATACGAGTATGCCACATCATCCATAAACCATGTGTCAACAATATGACTAACAAGTTCCTCCAACCATGTACCAAGTATGTACCAGTCATATATCAACTACTCATCAACTATGACTCATCAATATGTTCCAACATCATCAACTATACACCTCATATATGTGCCAACTCATCAACTACTTGTCTCAACCATGTACCCAACATGTGCCTCAACCAAAAGCCCTCATCAATTTCATCATCCAAATCTGATTTGTAACTCTGTAATAGACCCAGTGTATATGATTCCATACCTACAAACCTTCCTTAACTTTAACAACAAGAGACTATCATTTAATCAAACTTTTCTTTAGTTTCACATGACTAGTTTTGCATTAGTCAACAACCCTAACTTGAAATAATCATAACTATGTACCAATAATGAATAAATATCTAAAAATAGTACACAATTTTCTCCAATGTGTTTTATACAATTCCTCCAGGTGTCACTACTTGGAACCTCTCAGAAAATGAGTTATAGCAAAAATGACATACCTTGTTGAATTCTGGTTTATTCTAGAGAGAGAATTTGTAGAGTGTGCCCTGAATGGAATATTTGTTGTATGGATCTGAAAATTTTACAAAGAATACTAAAGAATGTACTCTAACCAACACATTTTGTCTTACTTAATTTGTATCTTTTATGAAGAAGTTATGCCATTTTTTTCTTGAAACACCTGTTTTAGACTAGTTTCTGGACTAGCCACAAACCCTATTTTCCACGGAGTGTAACTCCAAAACTACAATGACCCACAAGCTGAAATTTATACCACAACTACTTGGATATGTTTTCTCAATGTCCTATCAATTTCACGGTCTGAATCATTCTAAAAAAAAAGTTATTGTGAAAATGGTGAGATGACCTGTAAATAACATACCTTAGAAAACATCATCAAAAGAATTTATCCTCCTTTGAATTTCGACCTTCTTTACTTCACCTTCTCTTTGAAATTTGGCTTAAATATCCTTTGGTTACCTTAGTCACCTGTAGATATTCAATATGCTCAAGTGTGATTAAAACGAGAGAGTCTTGTCTCTTATTTATACTTTCATGTAGCTTCCTCAAAGGGTTACCTTTTAACCATCTTAACCCACTTTCCTTATTTTAGGGTTAACCAACTTCTAACCAGTTGTCCAATTAGTAATTTATCCATTAAATTTATTATTTAAATAATTCATTTTATATCCACTTCGACTTATAGTACACTCATCACTTCACTTTACCTCAAGGGGTTACCTTCTAACCATCTTAAATCACTTTCCTTATTTTAGGGCTAACCCACTTCTAACCACTTGTTAACTTAGTAATTTCTCCATTAACTTTATTATATAAATAATTTATTTTGTATTCACTTTGAATTATAGTACACTCATCACTTCACTTTATTATTTACCTTCTAAAAATCTCTTAAACCACTTTGACTACTTTGACCTTTTGGGGCTTCTAGATGACTCATGAGGGTTGCTCAACTTCACATGGTCATAACTCTCTAACCGTGAGGAGTTATGTGACGTTCCACATACCAATGGAAATGAAATGGCATGTACTATACATATATAATATTATTATCTGAAAACATATCAAAACTCATACCACTATCCATCAAACAAACTTGGGTCCATTACCCAAACCTGGGTTCTCCAACTTCTCATGGCCATAACTCTCTAACTGTGAGGAGTTATGTGACGTTCCACATACCGCTGGAAATGGAATGACATGTAATATCAATATAGAATAGTATTACCTTCAAATATATTAAAACTCATACCATTATAAATGAAACAACCTTGGGTCCATTACCCAAACCTTTGTGCTACCAGAATTCACTACCAGACTGTCATTCCATTGCCCAAACCTGGGTTCTCCAAGGGTTGACATCAATATACAATATCACTCTCCAATGGTTGACATCAATGACAACCAACAATCTATAGCAATTATCCATCAACCTAAGCCAACTGTCCGACAGGTTAAACATAAGAATAATATGTCTGAAATAACTATGCAACCCACCAATATATTTCAAAAGAGTTTCTTGCATATAAAGAGGAATTACCAATGTTAAATCCCTCTTCCTGAACTTTTGAGTATAATATTTTTCATTTTTTCCTCTACCTTGTCTTAGTTTATCCCAGTTCATTAATGCTCGTTGCATGTATCCTAATGGATATAATTGCTTCTTTAATGAAGCTGTAAATTCATACCAAGAAGTGGTGTCATTTTTCCTTTCATACAAAGATCTTCTTGAACCTTACTCTCCCACCATATCAATGTTGTGCCTCCTAGTTAGAGAGTAGCTAGCTAAACCTTGACTCCTTCGTCCACAATTATTTGAATCTACAATAGACTTCAATTTTCTTGATTCAATTATATAGCTTTTCTACATTAAGTTCACGATTATACATTGGAAAATCAAATTTTACATCCAATTTTAACAAAGGTAATTTGGAATCACTCATTTTTGGTTGCCCTTTTTGAGATGGAGATGGAGGTGGAGAAGAAGAAGTAGAAGGAGGAGGAGGAGGAGTATGAGGAGGATCACCATTGCCTTCTTCATCTTTCACTTGACTTGGGCCTTCTTCATTCTTTCTTCATTCTTTGTATAACTCTTCCACCATGGATTTCATGTCTAGAAAGGTTTGTCAAAATGATCTTTCAGACTTAGTAAGGTTTTCTTCCCCTTCAAGTACCATAATTTGTTGTTGGAATGCGTGTCTTGTACTGATCTCAAGATTAAACTCTTCAAGCGATCCTTCTCCGCACTTGAGTTTGGACCTAGTTAGCATTCAACACCAATGTTGGAAAAACAGGACCGCGGAGCAATAAAATAAAACAAATGCAGAAAAAAAACACAGAAGACACACAATACAAGAGAGAAACAGATTTACGTGGTTCACCCAGTGTGGGCTACGTCCACCAGAGAAATTGCCAGGTCATTCCTTTATTATTATCCAACAAATGAAGGGATACAACCTACAGCAAAACCCACTGTAACTTCCTCTTCTTTCTCTCACAGTCTCCTCTCACAGAATACAATATTCACCATCGTCCATAGCCGCAATACATTTCCCTCATAAAAGAGGGTTGCCTTCTAGGGCAAAAAACCCTACATAATCTCTACCGTTAGATCTGTGACCTTATAATGAACGGTCCAGGTTTACAATGAAATTACAATATACTTTTACAAGGCAATTTTTGCTTCGAGGGCTTCGCCCTCGAACCCCCGCTGGGGGCCCGCTTGCCCCCAGACCCCCCAGCTAGGGGGATAGCCCCCCGGACCCCGTAAAGGGGGTACCCCCCCCTTACACTCCCCCGCGCGGAAGATTGTACATACTTCTGGGGTGTAAATATTTCATGGGGTATAAACATGGCTAAAAGCAATGACCTTTGAATTAGGAAGATAATTAGGCTCCACAACCAACAATCTCCCACTTGGAGACTGATCTCAACAACTCCACCGCTGCTGTATATCCTGGACTCTAAAGCTTCTTGGACCTGGCAAATTTTTCATCTTCATCTTCATTCTTGAAGACCAACTAAAACTGAGCAAGAACTCAGTTTCTCCCTAGTTACTCCCTTTGTTAACATGTCTGCAGGATTCTGGCTAGTGTGTATCTTTTCCAGCTTCAATTGTTCATCTTCCAAGGCAGATCGTATGAAGTGGTACCTCAACTGTATATGCT